>PITA01007770.1:54549-89358 GCA_004023965.1 Spilogale gracilis | reverse complement strand
ACTTTCACGGTCTCCTGGTCTACCATGGACCAGCACTTTCACGGTCTCCTGGTCAACCATGGACCAGCACTTTCATGGTCTCCTGGTCTACCATGGACCAGCACTTTCAAGGTCTCCTGGTCTACCATGGACCAGGACTTTCACAGTCTCCTGGTCTACCATGGACCAGCACTTTCAAGGTCTCCTGGTCTACCATGGACCAGGACTTTCATGGTCTCCTGGTCTATCATGGACCAGCACTTTCATGGTCTCCTGGTCTACCATGGACCAGCACCTTCAAGGTCTCCTGGTCTACCATGGACCAGGACTTTCATGGTCTCCTGGTCTACCATGAGTCCATCAGAAACAGCCACGCCTATGCCCTCCAGACAAACAGCCACATAGAGATGCTCAAGAATGGCATCTGGAAGGACAGGATGGAAAAGAGGTTTCTCAGCCTCTTCCTGGGTTGCTGTACTGCTTTCCTTGCTAAATCTTTTTTTTTCTAAGAGTTTATTTATTTGTCAGGGAGAGAGAGAGAACACAGCAGGCGGCAGTGGGAGAAGCAGGTTCCTCGATGAACAAGGAGCCTGATGTGGCACTCAATCCCAGGATCTTGGGATCATGACCTGAGCCAAAGGAAGACACCCAACCAACTGAGCCACCCAGTTGTCCCTCCTTGCTAAATCTTAAAGGAAACTCATATTTTACATTATTAGCAAGTCTTCTTAGAAAAATCATTATCATCTCACCAGCTAAAGGTAATTTCAAAACCGTATACAACTCAGTGACTGTCCTATCTGGCATTTTTGGTATGCAAATATTTATTTTCAAATCAGATAATCGATTCCATTTACTATAGCACCAAAAACCATAAGATACTTAGGAATAAATCTAACCAAAGAGGTCAAGGATCTGTACTCGAGGAGCTACAGAACACTCATGAAAGAAATTGAAGAAGACACAAAAAGATGGAAGAGCATTCCATGCTCATGGATTGGAAGAATAAACATTGTTAAAATGTCTACACTTCCCAGGGGTGTCTGGGTGGCTCAGTTGGTTAAGCGATTGCCTTCAGCTCAGGTTATGATCCCGGAGACCCTGGATCGAGCCCCACATTGGGTTCCCTGCTCGGTGGGAAGCCTGCTTCTCCCTCTCTCACTCCCCATGCTTGTGTTCCCTCTCTGGCTGTATTTCTCTCTGTCAAATAAATAAATAAAATCTTTTTTTAAAAAAATGTCTAACTGCCCAGAGCAATCTATACTTTCAATGCCATTCCAATCAAAATTCCACCAACATTCTTCAAAGCGTTGGAACAAACAATCCCAAAATTTATATGGAAGCAAAAAAGACCCCAAATCGCTAAGGAATTGTTGAAGAAGAAAAAAAAAGCTGGGGGCATCATGTTACCCGATGTCAGGCTTATTACAAAGCTGAGATCACCAACACAGCATGGTACTGGCACAAAAACATACAAATATACCAATGAAACAGAGTAGAGAGTCCAGATATGGACCCACAAATCTATGGTCAAATCATCTTCGACAAAGCAGGAAAAAATATCCAGTGGAAAAAGGACAGTCTCTTCAATAAATGGTGCTGGGAAAATTGGACAGCTATGTATAGAAGAATGAAACTAGACCATTCTCTTACACCACACACAAAGGCAAACTCAAAATGGATGAAAGACCTCAATGTGAGGCAGGAATCCATCAAAATCCTGGAAGAGAACACAGGCAGTAACCTCTGACATCGGCCACAGCAACTTCTTCCAAGACACGTCTCCAAAGGCAAAGGAGACAAAAGCGAAAATGAACTTTTGAGACTTCATCAAAATAAAAAGCTTCTGTACAGCAAAGGAAACAGTCAACAAAACAAAGAGGCAGCCCACGGAATGGGAGAAGATATTTGCAAATGACACTATAGACAAAGGGCTGGTATCCAAGATCTATAAAGAACTACTTGAACTCAACATCCAAAAAGAAGATGAACACATCAAAAAATGGGCAAGAGACATGAAGAGGCACTTCTCCGTAGAAGATATACAAACGGCTAACAGACACATGAAAAAATGTTCAGCGTCACTAGCTATCAGGGAAATTCAAATCAAAACCACACTGAGATACCACCTTACACCAGTCAGAATGGCCAAAATTAACAAGACAGAAAACAACGAGTGTTGAAGAGGCTGTGGAGAAAGGGGAACCCTCTTACACTGTTGGTGGGAATGCAATTTGGTGCAACCGCTTTGGAAAACAGTGAGGAGATTCCTTAAAAAATTAAAAATAGAGCTACCCTATGACCCTGCAATTGCACTACTGGGCATTTACCCCAAGGATACAGATGTAGTGAAAAGAAGGGCCATATGTACCCCAATGTTCATAGCAGCAATGGCCACAATCGCTAAACTGTGGAAAGAGCCAAGGTGCCCATCAACAGATGAATGGATAAAGAAGATGTGGTCCATATATACAATGGAATACTACATCTCCATCAGAAAGGATGACTATCCAACTTTTGTAGCAACATGGACCGGATTGGAAGAGATTATGCTGAGTGAAATAAACCAAGTAGAGAAAGTCAAGTATCACATGGTTTCACTTACTTGCGGTGCATAAGGGGTAATATAGAGGACTGTAGGAGATGGAAAGGAAATGGGAAGTAGGGTAATTCAGGGAGAGAAATGAAACAACAGAGACTTTGGACACAGAAACAAACTGAGGGTCTTAGAGGGGAGGGGGTGAGGGGATGGGAGAGCCTGCTGGTGGGTACTGAGGGCACGTATTGCATGGAGCACTGGGTGTGGGGCATAAACAATGAATCTTGGAACACTGGAAAAATAAAATAAAGTCAAAAAATGACATAATACAATACATACTGCTTGGTAATTTGTTTTATTAATGCACATTAATACATGCATTTTATTAATGCATGTTTATATATAATGGATATGAACATTGTGTGGTTTTGATAAGGTCCTGGCTGACTAGTCAATAAATAAATATTGACTGAGCATCGCCCTTGTCAATGAGGTATTATTAACCCATTTTGCAGATAAAGCAACTGAGGCCCAGAAAGGTGTCTGATAAGTGTCATACAAGTTGTAAGAGGTGAACTGGGACCCAGAGCTGAGGTCTCCTACCTCCTAGAACAGTGAGCATTCTTTTTTTAGGCTGTTCTGTGAGTCCTGGGACTGAAGGTCAGTCATACTTGCTTCTGCTTACATAACACTACGCACAAAGATTGAGTTGGCTTTGTGTTAAGTGCTTCCTTTAAATTTAGGTATCATTTCCTACAGAAGCCAAATGGAATATTATTTCTCCCACTGGATTACATATGGAGAAACCTGTGCTACAGTTTCCTTATTTAAATGCCTGGGACACTCTGTAGTGGCCATCTGGGGCCTGGATGTTCTCCCTGGCAGGCGCGAGCTGCTAGTGTGTGTGCTCGCAGACATTGGAGCCGTGAGCTCCTGGGCCCCGGAGAAAGCCGCCTCTCCTTCCGCGGCCCTCCTCCACCCGCAGCTCCTGGTTGCGTGGGAAAGGGCCGCACATCAGAGCGCAGGATTTGCTGGCTGCTTACCACGCTCGGCCCGTGTTGTAACAGGAGCGAACTGCAACTGCTTCCGCCGGAGCCATTGCACCATAAATAACAGAAGTGGAAGAATTTCAGGGGCGCTAAGCCCTGCAGAGAGATTAGCACTGAGAGGGTGAAGCCGAAGGGGAAAGTGATCACTCTGAGCCCCTCATCAGCGGAGCGCCTGTCTTGAGAAGTGGGGGCGGAGCGACCCAGGACCAGTGGCCTGAAGGACCCTCTCTCTGTGTTCTCCCAGGACCCCCTGCCTCCCGGGCAGAGTTTATTATAAAGTGTTTCCTAATGAACATTCTGCGGCCCGAGCAGCTCGGCCTCTCCCTCCAGGAGAGGTGGGTCTCCGGCATGGAGCCTTTTGGAAGTCATCCTAGGGTTGCCAACCCAACCTCAGCAGTCCCTGCACTCTCGCTCGGCGACGGGCGGTGGGCTGTGTCCCGATCTCCTCTGGCCTCCTCGGCACTCCCGCGCCCCAGCCCAGTGGGCACAGACAGCCTGGAGCCTCCCCCGCGGCTTCCCGAGCAGCCTTCACGAGCACAAACAGCTGAGTTAGCGTGAGCCACAGCAAACTTTCCATTTTGGTCTTGGCAAAAAGGCCCGGCTCACGAGGCAGCGGAACGCCGTGCTCGGGAGGGTTAGCAGATTTCCCTCCCCTAGATTAAAACATTACAAATGGGGCCAAGAGCCCCGTGGGATTTTGCTCTTTTATAGGAATGATACCGAATATTTGGAAGGAGCCACTCAATGAGTTATCACAGACCCCACATGCTCAGGGGCTCTGCTGACTCTGCAGGGGCCCCAGGCCTGCATTGTCTGAGCGAGTCCCAGGACAGGTTTGAAGGAACTGTCAAAAAGTCAGTGGTCCCCCTCGCAGCAACTGTGTCTGCAGGGCCTGCTCTGGCGGAGCGGGGCGGTGCTCCCAGCGAGGTGCCCAGCCCCTAAAAGGCAGGCACACACCAGGTGTGTGTTCAGCTCCCAGTAGGGAGTAGGCAAATGCTTCCTGAAGAAACAAATGAATGGCTTCCTCGCCTACCGCTCGGGCTACAACCTGCACCTCCACATCTCCCAAAACCGTGTCTCCGGGCCGGCCCCTCCTCCTCGGTGTCCTATCCATCACCATCCCAGCTTCCACAGCCCACGGCCCCAGGCATGTGGGGCTGGATACGTCTGAAACTAGGAGCCTGTTAACAATAATTCACCCATCCTGCCTCCCTGCCTCTCCTGGAAACCACCCTTCCACTTTCTATGAATGGAACTACTCCTGGTACCTCGGGTAAGTAGAATCATAGAGAACTGGTCCTTTGGGGTCTGGCTTATTTCACTAAGCACAAGAGCCTCAAGGTTCGTCTAGTTGCAGCGTGGGTCAGAAGTGCCTTCCTTTTTAAGGGTGAATACAGTTCTGTTGCACGGATAGACCACGTTCTGCATACCCACTCATCCTTTTGTGAACACCAGAGTTGCAGCTGCATTTTGCCTCGGACGCGGGTGGGCAGATACCTGCCTGAGTCCCTCCTTTCGGTTCTCTTGGGTGTGTACCCGACCTGGGATTGCTGGGGCCTGCAGCAATGCTGGTTAAGCTTCTGTGGAACCGCCATACTGTTTTCCATCCTAATGTCAATGTTCCTTCCATCTTACTAACGAATGCCGAGCATAAGAGCAGGCAGACCCCTCCACGGGAGAGGCAGCTAAGGTGCTGGCTGCTGAAAACTCATTAAAAGGCCCCAGAGAGAGACCGCCCGAGGACAAGGGTCTCTGAGAGAACGGTGAGTGCCGGCCCAGCCCCACAAGTCTGATCATGCTCCTTTGCCTCTTGTTCCTGCTGAAGGAGGCAGCGTCTGGGAGGCAGCCATGAAGTATCACCAAGGGAGAAGACATTTTCTCATAAACAAGCCACTTGAGGGCTAAATGGAAGATGTTCATGCCTAGTTCCCACAGTGTCTAGAGGACTTCACACCAGCCCAAAAATCTCCTGAATTGCTAGGAGGGTTCTGGCCACGCAGTGCCCCATTCCCGGTGCTCTCCCTGCCGGCCCCAGCGAGCCCCTCGCAGCCCCCAGACAGGCCCTGTCCTCTCTCCAGGCCTTTGCATGCACTGTTCCCCAAGCCTGGAGCACCATCCCTCCACCCGGCAGCCCTGCATCAGTATCTTACTTCTGTCGGAGGATTCCACGCAAGCGCCGCCTCCTCGGGGGAGCCCTCCTGGGCCCCGGCTAGGTTATGGCCTCCTCTATGCCCCAAGTGGCTCGGCACATCTCTGTCATGATGCTGCTCGGTCATCTTTCTCATCTGCATAGGCCTCTGTTGAAATGCCAGTGACTCTCATCCCAGGATTCCCCAACTCCTAGCCTTGGACTGGGCCCACAGCTGAAGCCCTGCGGATACGTTTAGGTGGGCGAATGGTATTTTTAAAGTAGGTTTTGATGACCACAGCCATGGCGGGAGTACGAAGGGAGGGCTCCCTGACCGGGTCACCCATGACACTGGGCCTGGCTAGGTCTTCTGCGGGGTCTGAACGCCACTGAGCCCCCTCCCAGCCTCAGCCCCCCGGGATGCCGGGAGCAGGCTTCCTGCCAGGTACGATGAGCTAAACTCATCAACTTGGCCCAACAGCCGGTGGGGGGCAGGCGGGGAGAGACCCATTCAGAACCATCACACTGAGAAGCCGTAGAATTCTTGAGGCAGGGATCGTCCTCTCGGGGACCTTCAGGAAGGGCCAGGTCTGAATGCGGACGGCACACAATGCATGAAACCTCCTCAGAAATATTCACAGCCTATATTACCCTCTCATGGATGATTTATAACTTTATACATCTTGTGAATAATTAAGAAATGTACCTGGGAGCCTCTTCCAGCAGATCATCTGGTAGGAATCTTCAATCATCTGCGATAAGATACTGACCCTGGCCTGATTCATTATTTACAAACGCAGCTAAAGCCTGAGGTGAGGAAGCGCTACACAAAAACTGCTCTGTTCCAAACAATTTTTAAAGAGCTTGGAAAGTTTGGTGGGGAGCAGAGCGAAGGCCCGGAACAAAAGTTGATAAGGGCCCTTCGGACCTTCAGATGGAGGGAATTTCACCCAAGGCCTACTGAATGGAAGGCAAAGCAGTGAGGCCACTGGCGCTCGGAGCGGGGACAAAGGACAGGAATGGCGGGGACTGCGGCGCTCCGGGGAAGCGTGCCCTGATCCGCGAGGGCAGGGCAGTATTGGCTGAAACAGTCCATGCTCTTTTTTTTTTTCCTTTCAAAGATTTTATTTATTTATTTCAGACAGAGAGAGAGTACGCGCAGGAGGGGGAGAAGCAGACTCCCTGCTGAGCAGGGCTCCCACTGCGGGACTCGATCCTGGGACCCTGGGACCATGACGCGAGCCGACGGCAGACGTTAACGACCGAGCCACCCCGCGCACCCTGCATTTCCTGTTCTTTAGAGACTTTGAATGAGGCAACAGGAGCAGTGCTCAGCACAGACATACACACAAGAGAAACTGAATACACAGTGGTTTCCCTTGTGGGTCTTCCCAAGCCGAGACAGCAGGGAGAGCATCACAGACCGGAGTGGGAGGTATCGGGAAATGAGCCTGCCTCACCTTGGAAACTGTGTGGTTGGATGAGACTGTTCCCACAACTCCTTCCATATCTCGAGACCAGCAGGAGTCCCCAGATCTCCCATGTGGCACCCTTGAGGCACCAGGCAGGGAGGTGAAGGCTGTTGTTTTAGAACTTTGCTAAGCAGAAGAATCATCAGGGATCTATCTTAAAATATGGATGTGAGGAGCCCGCCCACCAGAGATCTGACTCTAGTCTTCCCACGGAAAACCCCGAAGTCGCACTGTCCACGACGGGCCCCACACACTGACAGCTGGGAGAAGGAGCCCGCTGAGGAGCACTGCCCTGCGTAGGACAAGCAGCCAAGAACTTCTGGAGGGGTACCCACAGAGGCCTGGGGGTGCCTTCCAATACCCAGAGGCTATATCGGCCCCGGTCAGCTCACACCAGATTTTGATTTGGTGACATCACACATCATAAAAGCTGATACTCACTCAAAATGGTAACAAGGAGTTACACGTATTTCCCATATTGCTACAAGTCCAAATGTCCAATAATTTTGCAATAACGTTGGTCTCCTAGGGCAGTAGTCCTAAACTTCAGTGTATAGAAAACTCACCCAAGAAGAGAGGTTCAAAGAAAGTTTCTTGGGACGCCTGGAGGGCTCAGTCAGCTAAGCCTCTGCCTTTGACTCAGGTCATGATCTCAGGGCCCTGGGATTGAGCCCCACATTGGGCTCCCTGCTCAGAGGGTAGACTGCTTCTCCCTCTGCCCCTTCCGCTGGCCCCCCGCCAACAGGTGCGTGTGCACTCACTCTCTCTCTCACACACAAATAAATTAAACAAAACCTTAAGAAACAAAAAAAGGTTTCTTGAAGCCCACCCCAAGGGAATCCAACTCAGCTGGTTAAGGAGAGCAGGACGCTGTTTCAATGGCTCTCTAGACCACAAGGGTGCAGCTGTCCCAAAGCCACACTGCAAACAACAGAAGCACAGCCCCCATGGAGTGTCATCCCTTCGTGCCCTGTGTTAAAAGAGGAGAGATCCAGCTGGACCCTTGGAGGCCTGGTCACCAAATGCCCCCACATGCGTGAGGATGAGGAGGAAAAAGACAGCTGCTAACAACTTTGAAATTTGGATGGGCACACTCTTCATGAGAATCTGCCCTCGGTCCCTTCCAAAAACGAGGTAGAATCATCTTCCTCACCAGGGACTCTCCTTTATTCATTCGAATCACATGTACTGAGTTTCAATCATGTGTCATATCCTATGCTAGGCCCAGGGGACACGAGTGTCACAGCCATCTTCAAGAGTTCCCTATGCCTGCACTGCTGTTCCCAGGGATGCTCGACCCCATATCAGTGACATCTCTCGAACCTCTAGTTCCAGGAGTCTTGGGAAGAGCTGCGCGAGCAATCTTAGGTCTTCAGCAAGACTGCCAGGGGCCGGAGAAGCATGTGACCTGATGAACAGACACAAGTGCCACAGAAAGATGATGACGTGAGTTCTGAGCCCACCCAGAGCTGAGCTGCAAGAGGGGGACAGGTGTGGGCTGGCCACACACAGCAGCTGGATCCCTGGGCATCAGCAGCAGCAGAGCTCTTGGCTGTGTGGGTGACCCTCCGACCTGAGCACCCGTGTTCTGCATCCCAGCATGTGCATGGAAAGGGCACAGCTGGGGACAATGGGTTAGTGCCTCCACTTGGTAAAAGTTCCTTCCAGAATCAATGATAAGCTGCTTCCCTAGCTCTCCCAGCTCTTGTGGGATTATGGGACTTACCTGTCCCTTTCACTGTCCTGCAAACTCGTGCCCCAACTAGCCTCTGTCCTCAAGCAGTGAGCCTCTCTGCAGCCTCCATGTCCATCTTTCTCCTCCCAGACCACATACGCCACACAGCCCGTCCCTCCCAGCAGGCCGGGCACCAGTATAAGAGGCCCCCTGCGGCCATCATTCTCTCCAGGAACTTCAGTCCAGAGCCCCTATTTGTCCACTCAGACCAATACAGACCTTTGCATAACTCTTATCTTATTCTCCTGTTCATTTTTGAGTCTGGATCTTCTCTCCCCAGGGAAATTAGAAGCCAATGAATGATAAGGCTATGACTATCCTTTCGTGACCTCCCCATGGAAAATCTAGGTAGTGATGAGTCCACAGTAGGATCTCAGCAAATCCTTATTGATTTGACTTGTTCGTCTTCCCCCTCTTTCCAACCAATCATGGGTACAAGCAGTCTCTGCTGAGGCAGCACACAGCGGGAGGTGGAAATAGTGGGAACTTTATACGGACTGACTGGTCCTAACTCCAGCTATACTGCTCGCTGGGCAGCGCAGTCTCCGACCAGTTTCCTGACTTCTCAGGCTGATCTGATTTTCTTGTCATTAAAATAAGGATGGAAACGCAACAAAAACTAAAGAACCCAATTCAAAACTAAGCAAAGGATGTGAATAGACATTTCTCCAAAGAAGACACACAGATACAGCCAATAAGGACGTGAAAAGGTGCTCACCATCACTAATTAGTAGGGAAATGCAGATCGGAAGTAAGAGTACAATCTCACATCCATTCAGAGGGCTTCTGTCAAAAAAAGTAGGAAACAGCAAGGGTTGGCCAGGATGTGGAAAAACTGGAGCTCTCGGGCACTGCTGGCGGGAATGGCTCGCCCCCTGTGGAAAACAATATGCTGCTTCCTCAAAAATTGAAAATCAGAAATACCATGCGATCTAGCGATTCCACTTCTGGGTGCACAAAGGAATGGAAAGCAAGGACTTGAGCATATGTTTGTACACTATTCCATAGCAGCACTACCCACAGTAGCCCAATGTGGAGGCAAGCCCTCCTCAGCGGAAGAATGAATTAACAAGATGTGGTGTAGACATACAATGGATCATTACTCAGCCTCGAACAGGAAGGAAAGCCTGATACATGCTACAACACGGACGCACCTTGAGGGCAAGCTACTGGGTGGAGTAAGACAGACCCAAAAGACAAATTTACTATCGGATTCCATTTCTAAGAGGTAACTGAAGTAGTCAAGTCCATAGATACTGACAGTAGAATGCTGTTTTCTGGGGACTCAGGGAGAGAATGGGGCACTAGGCAGAGTTCAGTCGTGCAAGATGAAGAGTTCTGTGGCTGATGGTGGTGATGGGTGTGAGATGGGTGTACTTAAACTGTACATTTAAAAACGTGGTGGACGCCTGGGGGGCTCAGTCAGTTAAGCGGCTGCCTTCGGCTCAGGTCATGATCCCAGAGTCCTGGGATCGAGCCCCGCATCGGGCTCCCTGCTCGGCGGGAAGCCTGCTCCTCCCTCTCTAACTCCTCCTGCTTCTGTTCTCTCTATCGCTGTGTCTCTCTCTGTCAAATAAATAAATAAAATCTTTAAAAAATAAAAAAATAAAAATAAAAATGGGTAAGGCAGTGACTTCGATGTTTTGCATTTTTCCCACAACAAAAGAATGAGGAAAAAAATGGGAATGGTCATATCTAGCATAGATGTATCCATAAAAATTAAATGAGGTGTGGGGGTATCTGGCACACACTGGATGGTTCCTTCCCCCTCCCTTCCCTTCTCCCGTTCTGGGTATACGTGGACTCACACTGAACCGCCCCCCACCCCCCCGAGAGGCGTGGAGGGGGGATGGGAAAGCGCCCTGGCCTGGGCTCCCGGCGGCTGGTGTTCTTCCGCAGGGGTTCCCCCTCTTGGAGAGGGTTTCCTCCTTGGTGAGTGAGAGGAGGCCCCCAGCAGCTGAGAGTCCCGAGATTCCAGAGCTAAAAGCCCCTCCCCAAGCACCATCAGTCCAGGGTCTCCGGGTGCGACTGTCCTCAGCTTGCCACCCTGCGGGCACACAAGTTCGACCCATGCCTATCCGCGAGTTATGGGCTGAGTTGTTTCTCCCTCCCCAAAAGAGATGTTGAAATCCTAACCTCCAGTACTGTAGAATGTGACCTTGTTTTGAAACAGGATCTTTACAGAGATAATGAAGTTAAAATGAGGTCATTAGGATGGGCTCGAACTCATATGCCTGGTGTCCTTATACAGAGGGGGACGACAGGCACAGAGAGGCAGGTGGGGAAACACCTCGTGAAGTGAAGGCAGAGATCGCGGTGAGGCATCTGGAGACCAAGGAACATGAGAGACGGCCAGCAAGCCACGAGAAGCCACGAGAAACCAAGAGGCCTGGAACGGGGTCCCTCCTAGCCCTCCTAATGAAGCAACCCTGCCCACATCTTGCTCTCAGACTCCCGGCGTCTGGAACTGCAGGACAAGAAGTCTCTGCCGCCTAAGCCCTCCTAGCGGGCAGCATACTGCGTTAGGCCCCTGCAAGCTCGCACGCCACACAGCAGAGAGCCCGGAGAGAGACATGTGTTCGAAATCTGTGGAGTTCCACGGAGCCACGGCAGCCAGCACGGAGCTGGGGGCAGAGCCTGCACTCCCCCTGCATCCACAGATCTGGGAAACCCAGGGCACGCGACCCTTGGAAGCCCCTCCTGATGCCCCTGGCTTGGGAGGAGAGGCTCCCTGCTGCAGACGACAGGGCTCAGCAGCCCAGGCTGGGTTTATTATTTATAAGCTGCTGTCATCACTTTGGTCTAACCCACTCGGAAGAGTTTTTAATATTTCAGAAACAGACAAGACTAGCGCTGCCCAAGCTGATTCACAGACTGAGTCATAAAAACCTTGCCCACTAAAGGAGACTGCAAGATGGCTTCATGCTAAATGTCTCCATGGGCACGCAGAGGGAAGGATCGGACCCCCTCAGGGCCTCAGGGCCCCCCAAGTGGACCCCAGACCTGGCAGTCAGGAGCAGCCTAGCCTCCTTGAGCCCAAGCCCCGCCCCTCCCTGCCTGGCCCGCCCTGCCCCCTACTGCTCCCTGCCCGGCAATGGACCAAGGCCCCCCGGGCGCCTTCTCCCGTGGACCCCTCCCCACTTCAGACAGAAAGACGCGTGGGTCCAAAGAAGTTCAAGAACATGCCCAGACCCTCATGGGGAGTGACCCAAAGCCAGGATTCTAACCTAGCTCCAATTCTGCACAAAGGAATTCTAGTTCCCTACTAACTAAGCCATATTTCTGGAAGTCATTCCAGGTAGAGGCGACAGTGAAAGCCAAGCTCCAGGGTAACAGCCCTGAGGGAGACGAGGGTCACCTCCACCTGTGGGATGCACGACCGGTGCCCCCGCGGTGGATGCCAAACCTGGGTTATAAAGGGAGTTTAAGGTTAAAAAAAAAAAGTGATATGCAGGCAGAAAGGCTTGAAACAGGCTCTCAGGGACGGAAGGCGGCCCAGGTCTTTCTCTGAAATGTTTTTAAGAGACGAGCCGGGCTCTCCCTTGCCCCATGGCTCCCACCGCCCTGACCCGAGGAACACTGAGACCCCCTGTGATCCAGCCACAGCGGCGAGGACCCTGAGGGTCCCTGCCACTGGTGACAAAGGCGGAGATTTTGTGGCAGAACCACGGGTAACACGGTGTTTGGAAATAGTATTAATGTCTGGAGCCTCCTCTCCTCAAGAGAGGTCTCCCAAGTGAGCACGTTTCCACAGGGCGACGTCTGACGCCATCACCGTGAAAAGGGCTTTGCTTTCTGCGACTGTTCCTTCTATCCAAGGACTTCCTCACTCTGTTGTAGTTCATTTCCTTTCAGGGGAAAAAATCACTGTTCTATTTTAAAGAGTTGATTGATTTTTGTCTGTACAGAAATAAATGACTAAATTTTCTTCCCCGCTGCCTCAGTTTCATTGTGCCTGCTCCTAAGAAGGGTTTTCAAGTCCTGTTTGATCCACCACGTCCTGGCGATGCCGCACCCTCTCTGGGGCAGCTTCTCCCTCCAGGGCTCATTTTCCCATTTGTAAAATCAGGATGATAATATCAAGTCCAGAAATGACACCCTGAGCACTTTCCATAACCAGGCGCAGCAGGTTCACGGTCGCCCTTCATCCCCACGGTGACCAGACAAGACAGGCATTATTAGTCTCGTGCCCACTTTGCAGCTAAGAAACTGAGGCTTAGCAAGGTAAACTGGCCTATGGTTGCCAGTGGGACGGGCCAGGTTTGCATCTGAGCTAGCCGTATTCCAAAAGCCACGCTGGAACCACAACGCTCCCAGAGGCACGCAGGGCAGATGCGTACTAGGAGACCCTTTGACCCGAAGTGGGAGGGGTGAGGCCTTGAAACAGCCCAGGTTTGGGGCTATCTCTTGGGGAAGCGGTAGGGAGGCTGCACGCGAAGGAGGACACATTCTGGGAATTGCATTCGGAACTGCCCAGGGAACCCCCTCATTAAACTGCCTGCAGAGATGGGGCGTCCCGGCACCGCTGTCAGAGAAAGGCCCACAGGCACGCATCAAGGACCTGACTCTTAGAAAGGCCCCTCTTTCAGGTCTTGTTTTGCTCAGAGCCATCATCATTAGTTTCTCCTAAATTTAATTTAATCTGAAGGATTGCACTAGGCCCAGGAAAAGGCCAGTGAGTTAGGGTAAGGATTGTTTGGCAAAGGAAGTTTCCAGAAGTTTAATGGCCCCGGGCAGTACCCTGGGGCAGGTGTGGGAGGAGCAGGCTGAGCCCCCGTCTTTCCTAGACTGTCCCAGGGAGGGAGCATGAAGGAGGGCCTTTCCCTGCTTCTCCAGGTGGGCTCCCAAGGCCAGGAAAACAAATGCCTTTATTGGCCGCTCACTGGCCGGTCACAGAGAGGGCCCTATCTCAGCTGTCCCTGGCAAATAACTGAGAATTTCGCTTTCTGGCTCTGGCCCCATCTCCTTCTGCTTTCCCTTCCTGGTCACAGCTTCCTACCTGTACATTTCCCGTGTCTCAGTGCGTCCAACGCTCCGGGGGCACTTTCACCACAGAAGTCTAACTATGAGATGAAACGCTTCGTCACAGCTCTGACACGCTCAGGACGGGCTGGTGGGAGTCCACGGTGGTCCAGAGAGGGGGCGACTTTCATCCCTGCGGTGGCCCTCGGGACAATCTACTTCAGTCCATTTAGGGAGCCTAGGATGGCAGCTGGCGGACACAGAACTGGGCTAGAAGGGTCGGGGGGCAGGGATGACCACGTCCTGTCTCCCTGCCCCTTTTCTCCCCTTTCCTAATGCCAAGACCTCCTCTCCTGTTTCTCCAGACCACGGCTGCCCAGAAGCCGGGCTCCCGCAGCCGTGCCAGAATCCCAGTGTCAGGTCCTGGCTCAGAGGCCTCCACTTAAGGGGGTGAAGGGATTGATGCACAGAAAGGTCCCCATGGGTGAAGACGGGGATTCTCTGCCCGAGGCACCCAGAAGTTCTTGAGAGAGAGACGGCCAGTCTCTCCACACCATGCCTTAGACGCACGGCCTCAATGCTGACACCGGAAAACCAACAAGGCAAGGAGAGAATCTACAAGGGACCTGACCACATGGAGCCTTGACTGGACCCCAGACCCATGCAACTCCAGAGTCCCAGCTCTTCCCAAGGGGCCATTCTGCGGCGTCGGTCAGAAACAGCCGCCCGCACAGTGGCAGACACGAACTATGTCTTGGTCACTTGGCTGGGCCCGGCGGGCATCGGTCCCCTGGCCTCGACCCCGAAGCATGTGGGTAGCGTGGTCTGGAGCCAGAAAGTGCACCCCTTCCGGGCCCAGGACAGATTCCCACACATCACCGCTCGGGGGTGCCCTTTCTCTCAGAGGGATAGCAACATCCTTTTTTGTTCTTTCTGTGGTGCTTTTAGATGACGTGATGTTGCGACTCTCAGCAGCTGGGAGGCAGCAGGGCAAGAGAAGTGAGGCTCAAGCACACCTCCAGGGCCTTCTTTTCTCAAAGCTCCCCTTGCGGGATGCGCACTCTGATCGCGCCCAAGCACACATGGGCACTCTCCCTCGGCATGGAGCCTCACAGCCTTGGTGGTCCTTCCCACCCCGGCAGGATCTTCCCTCATCTCTGGCCACAGCGGAAGCGAACTTCCGGGCAGCAGCAAGCAGCCCGCCTGCCCCAGCCTGGCCCCTGAGTCTTGGAGGAAATTCTGGATTCTGATGTCCCGTGCAAGCTGTGGGTGCGGTCGCCTGGCCTGGAGGCCTGCCCGCCAGGGCCCCTACGGGGCTGCCCAGAGCCCTCCGAAGCAGGGATGTGGCCCCGACGCACCCACCTCCTTTCTCCCCTCCTCCCCAAGCTGTCCTCATCACATGGCATTTCTATCTGATGTGCCATCCGCCATGCCCATGGCCCCAACCCCACCCAGGAAAGGGGCTGCCCCCCTGCATGTGGGGAAGGGGCACATTTAACAGTTCCTTTCAACCTCGCTGCCACACAGAGATGCTGAGGAGGGATTGATGTCTATTTTACAGATAAGAAAACTGAGGCTCAGATCTGTGTGAAGGCCTAACGCTGAATGTCTCCGCTTTCCTTTACACCATGAAAAGGCTTGACTTTCAATATCAACGCTGAAGGATGCAAAAAAGAAGCCTCTAAAGTCCCCTTACCCAAGCCTCATTAGATTGATTTTACAAAGACACAAAGGTGGCATCTTTGTCAGGTTCTGGTAATCCCTCACATTCCTGTACCATTTTGAACCTTTCCCGGCATCTGTGCATCGGCTCTCGTGTTTACAGGGAATGATCCATGGGGGTTCAGGAGGTTTCATGGATTTTTTTTTCTTTTCAATAGAGGCCATTTGATCAATGTAAAACTAAACATGATTTAATGGAAAGACTCACTTTGAAAATTTTGCAAGTCAAAATCATTTCTGTGTCCAATTTTTTAGATAAACCAAGCTATTGCCTGGAACTTCCACAGTGTCATAGAAAGATCCCAGGAAAGGGGTCCAGGGAATGGGCTTGCTTTAGAAGCACACGCGCTCCTGCTCAGTGAACGCCAGGCTGGGGCGGCACCCAGGTCACGGAGAGGCGGGACAGCTGGCTCCTGGTGGCTCATCTTGGCTACCGCGCCGGAAGAGCCCTCCTGGCTAACCTGGGAGACTGTCTGTGGGCAAGTCACTGGGGTCTCAATCTCCCCATCTATCAGATGAGGCTGCTGGTGCCTAACCGACGAGAGTGATGAGTCCTCGTGTTTTCCAGTGTATGCTCAACTAGGCCCCTATTGTGTGCCATGGATTCTTCTAGATGCTGGAAATAAAATAGTGAATGAAACAGACAAGGACCCTGTTCTCATGGAGTTTATTTTTTAATGCAGACAGGGGAAGACAGATAGTAAACCAGAACTAGGCTAATTCTCAAAGATGAAGACAAACAGAATGAAGTGACAGAATGGGTGGGTGGGCAAAGGGGGAACTGAGACAGACCAGAAGGAGCCGGCTAGCTCCGGAGAGAGCAGTGGGGACAGAGAAAACTTGGAACGCAAGGACCCCAAGGGGACAAGTTAGGTGTGTCCGAGGACCAGAACACAAGCGAGGCCAGGTGCCGCGGCCGCGGGAGGGAGAGGGCAGAGCGCGGGGAAGCTGGGCCCATAGACACCCCATCACTCCTGGTAGACACGATTCACAGGAAGCACAGAGAACTAGCCCTCTGGAAGGACCCCCACGCCCCTCAGCCCATCACGAGACCTAGAAAATAATCCCAAATGCCGTCTGCAGCAATGACAAAACCGAAGAGAGAATTTAGTCTGCACCTGACAGTGAGGGGTAGGCGAGGCTTTGAATTCTTAGTCCTGCCGGGCAGATGGTATCCAAAGATTGGGCGGTGCTCCAGCCACAGGCAGGGGCAGGGCCCTTCTCGCGTCGCCAGCCTCACCTCTGATGGGAGGACCGTCCCCTGCCTGCACCTGCACACACTCCTGCCCCGCAGCCCAGAGGCGAAGACCGAAAGGAAGAGGAGCTGAAGGCTGAGCCGCTGGCCTTCTCAACAGAGGCCACGAGGAATCTCGCCTGCGGACAGGCTTGGGGGCAGTTATTTGTAAAAAGATGTTCCTCTGGATGTCCCAGCTGCCGTGCTCAAGACCAACTCATCCTCAAGGCTAATTAGATAGGAAAATCCAAGTACTCATGAAGGCGATCCTATGGCCAGAACTGGCTGCATAGTTTGCATTAGCCCACTGCAAAATGAAAATGTGGTGTTAAAAAAGGGTGAACATTTTTTTAAAGATTTCATTCATTCATTCATTCATTCATTCATTCATTCATTCAGAGAGCATGAGCAAGAGGAGAAGCAGAGGGAGAAGGAGACAGAGACTCTTAAGCAGACCCCCTGCTGAGTGTGGAGCCCAGACACGGGGCTCGATCCCATGGCCCTGAGTCGTGACCTGAGCTGAAACTGAGAGTTGGATGCTTACCGACTGAGCCAGGCAGGCCTGCCCTGATAAAATGACGAGCACCTTCAAAAAGGTCACAGCAGAGCACTAAAGCAAGCATACGTCCCTTCTACCAGCTGGTCCTTGAGCTGCTGCCCCAGCATCTGCCCATAAAGAAGGCAGCCTCAATAAGGGAAGGAGGGAGCAGTTTCTGAGCTCTAGCACTAGTGGAATGCTAGCCGCTGGAAGTCAGAGCTGCGTGACGTGCTGTGGCCTGGGGAATGGACCCTCACCCACCACGAGCCTCGGCCTCCTCGTCCAGAACAATGGGGATCACGGGGATCACATCCTCTGGGCTGTGGCCAGGCTGGGTCAGTGGGGAGAGGCCGGTGAGCTCAGGAAGGTGGAGGTGCTGGGGATGGGAGGTCGCACACCACTCTAAGGATCCTCAGTGTTCCCCAAGACCTGTGCTTGGATTTCTGAAGAACAGTGACTTCCCCAGGAATTAAGTCAGATTAACATAATTCAAACAAAGCATCTAATTTTAGCTCTGCATAACAATTCCCCCTCTCGGGAACAGACACCCTGCCTCCTATTGTAGGAGCTCAGCGCCCTGGAGAGAAGCCAGAGGCCGGAAGGCAACCCAGCACTCACTCTCCCCCAGGCAGGCACCAGGCCCTCCCAGCCTCACAGCCCAGCCTTCCGGCCTGACTCCTCAGAGCTTCCCTTGGACGGAGCAGGGTTCCGCGGTCAGAGCAGCCCCCCTAGGCCCGAGGCCGAGCGGGAGCAGGAGCCCCGGGGCTCTCCCGGGGCCCGGGTCCCACAGCTTCAGGTATCCTGCCTGTGAGCGGGGCGCAGTGATGCCTGCCGGGGCTCCCTCACTCCAAGAGTTGTTTAAGACGTTCAGGGCTGCTGCCCCATGCGTCTCTGCTGAGTGAACAGCACCACATTCATTCAACCAACCCCCAGGTTTTGGGGACTACAGCTCTGTGGGTAGTCTAAGGAGGAAAAGGAGCATTTAACCCCGGGATCTGCAGGCCCCACAAGCAATGAGTGACTTTTACGTTTTTAAGTGGCGGTCGGGGGCGGGGAGAATAACATTTTGTGACACATGAAAATAGATGCGTTTCAGTGCCCGTCAATGGAGTCGTCTTGGAATACAGCTCACTCGCTTGTGTGCCATCCGTAGCAGAGGCGAATGAATGCCTGCAACAGAGACTAAAAAATATTGACTCTCTGGTCTTTTATAGTAGAAGTTCGCCCACCTCAGATTTTAACAGAACACTTAGTGCTGTGACACTGAGACTAGCAGTCTAGAATCCAGAAGAGGTTATTTCTGCTTATAAAGTCAGGGAAGGCTTCCTGGAAGCGGTGGTATTTTTTTTCTGGATTTGAAAGATGACTAGGAGTTCATTTTGTAGCCAGGGGGAGAGGAGTTCCAGACTTGGCGACGCAGTGCCAGCATGAA
Organism: Spilogale gracilis; assembly: GCA_004023965.1. Taxonomy (NCBI): domain Eukaryota; kingdom Metazoa; phylum Chordata; class Mammalia; order Carnivora; family Mephitidae; genus Spilogale; species Spilogale gracilis. The sequence continues at coordinate 70,568 of PITA01007770.1, read as the reverse complement.
CGAGGCCTGGGAGCACGGTAGCGTGTAGGAAATGGCCAGCACGTCATTCACAGAAGATGAAGAGAAGAGCACAAAGCTGAAAGACCTAGTCCAAGTATGAGGAGGGCAGTGTACCTGCAAAGGAGTTTTCTCGTGCCCTCTTTCCCCAAAAAAGCAGCACAGTGAAATAGTAGGTATCTAAGATAGCTAATAGCAGGTAACCAGGATAGACGGGCGGCTGGAGAGACAGAGAGATGGGCGCCTAGACAGATAAGCGGGCAGACTCGGTAACTCACGAGACAAGAGCTTGCCTCCGTCTAGTCTTCAGAAGTGCCAGGCTCAGGCCCTGCTCGGCCAGGAGCCTGCGGGGGTCACTCCGCATCCAGGCCGCAGGTCCCATCCGCACAATTAGCAGGCTGTGTTTGATGAGTGCGTCTCGAAGGCCAGGGGCGCGCGGGACAGACGAAGTGCCCACACCGGCCCACGGCCACACCAGCCCACGGCCACACCGGCCCACGGAAGGCAGTGCAGTAGGGGCTCCACGTGGCACCCAAGAGTGCTCATGAGGGCAGTGGGACAGGACCAGCTTGGGATCATCGATCCAGGGCACATCTCCTTCCATCAGGTCCAGCGAGGGCTCGGGCTTCTGTGCCCAGATTGGGCTTCCCAGAGCCTCCTCCTAGCAGGGGCACCCGGTGGCTCCCGGGTAACACAGCCCCTCTGCCCGCAGGGCAGAGATGCCGTCCGATTTCTGCATGTTCTTGCTGTGCCGCCTTTACGTGGTGGCGCTGTTTCTCCCCCTTCCCTCTCTGAGTTGCCCCTGGGGCCCAAAGAACCACAGTTTGTAATTTCTCCCCAGAGCACAGGAGACGTAGCCAAGGCATTTCCTTGGCCAGCAAAGATAACTGCGTGATCCGGACCCTTCATTTCCTTTCTCTGGACCACAGTTTCCTCCAGGAAGGGATGGGGTATGAGACCTCCAGGGTCCCTTCCAGTCTGTTACATCAGCTAGCCCACTCCAGGCCCTTTGCTCTACAGGAGAGAAAACGGAGGCCCAGAGAGGTGAAGTGATTTTCCCAAGGTCACCCAGCCACCTCGTGAGGGGCAGAGTCAGGACCAGCACCCTTGGCTTCTCCTGGTCCCATTGTCTGGCACTGGTCATGCACTGCCTTGCATGTCTATCTGTCCATGTCCCTGGGTCTCCCTCTGCATCCGTATCTAGGTCTGGGTCTACACCAGCTTCTCCACCCCTACCTCTGTCTACCTCACATCTCTGTCTCCACCGCTGGACCCATATTGGCAGGGTCGGCTCTGTTCCCGGGAACGCATGCCTTCTCTTCCCAGGCGCTCTGGAGGAGCACGGATGGCAGCAGGGGCGGGGTGGTATTTTATCTCGGAGTCCAGGGTAGAGTTCTCACCAAGCCCCGGGCTCTGTGCTTTCGTGCCCCACATCCTCTCCCGGGGCACTTACTTTCATTTCCCCTTGATCCCCCAGGGGCAGGAAAAGGAAGGTCTGAACTTGAACCCTCACTCTCATCGGATGTATGACCTTGAGCACGTTACCTCACCTTCCTGAGCCCTGCAAGGTTCTCATTGGGCTCTTCTGCCAGCCTCTCAGGCTCATCTCCCAAAAGATGTGACCACTGGAGAAGGTTACAGCTCAATGACAGCCTGGACTAGAGGCCCCTTCCTGGGACACTTCTCTCCCCTTCTTCCCAGCCCCAGTCAGCTGTCACTGGAGAAAATGGGACAGGTTCTCAGCGCCAGGACATTGCATTAAAACCAGTGCGCCTCGTATTCCAGAGAGACAAATAGGGCCACTGGGGCACAGCCTGAAATTGGGGAAGACCTGCAGCTGGGGCTGGCCTGGAGTACTGACCTCTTCCGATAATTCTGACTCCAACTCCTTGGAAACTCAGTGATGAAGCTGGGATTTTCCAAAAATGTGCACGTCGTCTCTAAAAGGGAGTCTTTAAAAAGCCATGATTATCTGGCAAACCACATCGTGTATCCAACAGCAAACTGCCTGTTCTTTGGGCCGTGCGTTTGCCCGAGTCTGCTTTCCAGGAAAATGCAGGCAGCGAGGGCTGCTCGGGCCCCCTCCCCCAGTCAGGGCCTCCTGGGCTCCCCCAAGCTCCACAGGGGGAGGAGCTTTGCTCACGACCTTGAAAGCAACCCAGTGTGTGACAAATCCGGTCACCTTGCACTGAAAATAGAAAGATGCTCTGCCTCCTGAAGTCTTCATTCACCTGCAGCTGGTCCTCTCTGCCCTCCCGGAGGTTATGCTTTGTCGCAACCGTAGAAGGAGGCACCTCACCAGCCTCGGCAGAAGGTTTAGAGTGTCACAGTCTGATTACATAGCCTCTCCAAAAGATACACCCCAAGGACCGCATGACCTTGAGCATGGCGACCTTCTGAGAGCCCAGGAGGCTCCCAGGCGTTATCAGCACACCGTCCCTCCTGGGCCCGCCCACGGGAGCAGCAGTGCCGTGGCATAGTAGACTGGGTGGGATGAGGATCAACCCGCTGAACCGGAGCCCTAAGTTGAGCGGTCCTTCACACTTTTGCTGACATTCCTATGCCCTGCAGTCTGGGGCCCAGCTGGTCCGCAACAGAAGACAGCCTCCCCCTCCCCCCCAGATTTCGCCAGCACCCCGGAGGCCAGGTAAGCCAGCTGCCGTCTAGGAGCCATTTTGTCCCGTAGCCTTGTAAATCCACGGAATCTCAGAATCACAGGTACACCCCCGCAGGAGCCCTCTAAATCAATCCCCTTGCTTTAGAGGAACGGAAACTGAGGCTCAAAGATCTCGGCTCGCTTAACTCCAAGGTTTACTCTTTTCATCCACAACCAGAAGTAGTTAAAGCTCACAAATCAGAGGGGTGGTGTAGAAAGAAGGGGAGGCGCCACCATTTATTTATTTATTTGAGAGGGGGAAGGGCAGGGAGAGAGTCTCAAGCAGACTCCCTGCTGAGTGTGGAGCCCGACACAGGGCTCGATCCCACAACCCTGTGGTTGACCTCAGCGGAAACCAGGAGTAGGAGGTTCGACCGACTGCGCCACCCAGGCCTCCCAGGAGGGGCTCCATTCACTAAGAAATGCCAGGTAATGATTTAGTTTCATTTCCTGACTGGGTCCATAATCCTGTGTTGTCCTGGGACTTAGCTGAAAGTGCCATTAGCCTTAAAAGGTTGGGGAAACTCCCTGGCCCCATATATAGGGGCTGAGTGGGAAGGGATCCTGGACGCCACCTCCCCAGCCTCCCTCTAGGGCTGGCACCCCTGCTGTCGCATCTCTGACCCAGATTCAGGAAAGCTGCTTGGAGGAGGCGAAGCTGGGCTTTAAGAGAGAGTAGGGAGTAGGCTGAGTTCCAGAAGGGTGCGGCGTGTGCAGGGGCAGGGCTGGGAGCATCGTGTGGGGGGTGACGATGGAGAAGACCCCCGCGGCGGGCAGACCTTGAACGGCCTCGGGAGCGTGGGACAGAGTCTGACTTAATCCTCACGGCGACGGGAAGTACTGAAAGCTGTCTGTGAAGGAAAGGGTGGCCTATCACACAGTGTCTGTAAAAGTGTGGTGACTCTGGCTCTAAGGTAAGGGAAAGGCCAAGCCTCGAGGCGGTTATTGGAGGAATGACTTGTGGGCAAGAGCAGCCGGGGCGGGGAAGGCGGATTCATGGGGGCGTCCTTGAACGCTCTGCCTCCTGATGGCACAGCTTCTCCCTGGGGCAGGAACATGACGTCTTCCCAACCCCTTTCTAGGTCCCGTCAGGCGGGGGTGCTCCCACATGGACCGAAAGCGTCGAGACGCATGCGCTTGGCTTACAGTCCAGGGGTCCCCCCAGTGTGGGTCTGATCACAAAAGGCGGAGGCACATGTGACAGGCAAGACGACGTTGTTCGAAGACGCTGACCGCGGTCTGCTCTACCTAAAACGGGTGGTGAAGCCCATCTGCTTGAGAAGCCTGCAGAAGCATCCTGGTCCTGAGGACATTGCGCGGCATCGGTAGCCAGCACGGGGTCCCCTCCGCCGGCGCCGCAGCTGTCGCCAGGCAGAGGAGGCCGTGGGCTGAGTCGCTCACACGCGGGCCAGCCCATGGCCTCCCCAGGCAGGGAGAGCCCAGCAAGGGGCTGCCCTGCCCACAGCACCCCTGAGCCTAAGACCAACGGGGCAGTGCTCTGGTTTCCGGAGCGGCTGCGACCAAAGCAGCTCTTTCCAACAGCGTTCAGAGCGGTCTGCCAAATCCTGTGCCAGAGGAGACTCTTGCACCTTCAGAGACGCAGTATGATTCCACAGACGTTCCAGACTTCGAGGCTCTCCTGACTCGAGCTGCTTCCGGTTCTTCACTTCAATCGGGGTTTTAGATCAGGTTCACGTTTCTCCGCAGTCTTTCCTAATTCACTTAAGAAACTGGCGGCAATACTAGATGAGGACTACCGGCATTTGGATAAACCCCCGACCACAACCCGCTCTGGAAAAGAACTCACTGCATGTTAATTACATTAAGGTGAGAGTTCCGCTAGGTGGGGCCAGATTTCCACCCCTTATATTTTTTAGGATCTATTTATTTATTTGGGAGAGAGCTGAATGGAGGGAGGGGCAGAGGGAGAGACGGAACCTTGGGCTGGTTCCACGCCGAGAGCAGAGCCCAACACCGGACCGGATCTATCCACCCCAAGATCACGACTTGAGCCGAAATCAAGAGTCAGATGCCTAACCAACTGAGCCACCCAGGGTCCCTAGACTTTCACCTTTTAAGTTGTATTTAGAGTCAAAGAAGGAAAGGCCAGTGGTCACATTTTTAAGAATCTTCATTTATTGACCCATCTGGTGGTCTAAGTGCAGATGGAGTTTCTGTGCCACCCACCCCCACAGCCACAGCCTGGTAACGCCCACATCTTGATCTATTGGCTGCTCCGTGGCAGGTGGATGTGTGTGGTGATGGAGATCCTAGAGCAGCCTTTATTGAGTGCTTACTGTATGCCAGGTAATTCACATGTATTAACGCACCCAATCCTTCCAACAACCCGTGCGGTTAAACGGTCCATATTACTTCCTCCACCTTACAAACACCACGGACACTCAGGGGGCGTTAACTGAGCAACTTGCTGAAGTCCCCAGCTCGTAAACATCAGAGCCCAGGCACCAACGCAGGGCCCTCCGAACCCATCTCACCCCAAAGCTCGCATCTCTTTATTGTTGCTTTGACACCATCATCAAACATGCTCCCTGCCACGCCCCGAAGTCCTTTGAATTTTCTGGTCACCCTGCAACGGCAGCAGTCTGGAATCACCAGGGCAGGGTGACCTGACATCATCTAGGACTTGGGCGGCAGCGTTCACACTGAATTCTGACAGAGGGGCTGGCATTCGTGTGCGAGCGAAAGAAGCTGCAGACAGAGGAGCCCAGCTGATCTCGGGGTCCTGAGTTCAAGCCACAGCCCCACGTTGGGTGTAGCACTTACTTTAAAAACAAAACTCAACAGACAGCAGGATCTAAAGACAGAGAAAGCGCACATATCCAAAGTACTAGAAGAAGCTAAGAGCCCAGCTGAATGCAGCATGCAGGAAAGGGATGAAATGGGAAAGGCAGTTATGGGCTAGACTTGGGGGGGCATGTCTGAGAAATGAGCCTGGGCTATATTGTAAGGACAATTAGGAAGCCACTGAAGAATTTAAAGACGGGAGTGCTGAAATACGATTTGCATTTTTGGAAGATCACTCTGGCTGCAAAATAGAGGATTAGACCCAACACACGCACATTTTCAAGTTGGTTTACAATGGGTAGCTTCGCATGCCAAGACCCAGCAGCCCGGACTTTTGGGACCACACCCCAGCGCCATCCCGAGCCAGTGCATTCTGCTACCTACTTGGCTCTAGTCCACATCACCCTGGAATTCTTTACCTGGGGTGTGACGTCATCTACAAGTTCTAGCTTTCATCTCCCGACACGGAGGCCGAGAAGGCTGGCTATGCTTTCTGACAAGCTGGACTTCCTCTGCCTTGTCTTTTAATCACATTACATTGCATTTTTAATTACATTACATCTTAAACATATTCCTACTTTTTTATTAGAAACATATTCTTAAAAATAAATTCCTTTCAGCATCATTTGTAGTGAATGTATAGCATTTTGCCATCGGGGTGACGGTGCTGAAGTCCTTCATTGAAAAGTGAACCATCCCTGCCGCCCCACAACCCGCCCCAAGCCCAAGGCCTGGCTTTCCCCGCGGGCAGGGGTGTCCACCAGTCTGACTGTTAGTTTCACAGGGCCGGTAGCTTTGTCATGTGCATGTGCCCTAGTTTAAACAATTACTCGGAAGCTCTGCACTCCAGGGTCTTGCGGGAGAGAGCACACTAGAACACGTCCCTTCCCTTCCACTGCAGCCCTACAGATGCCCTGATATTTAAGAACCTTTTCAATTAGCTCTCTCCCTCTCTCAACTGAGAGCTCCAGGAAGGTAGCTGACAGTCTATGCTCCCAAAAGGGCTCATCATTTTCTTCCTAAGCTGTTTCCTCCTCTTTCCTAGCTCAACGAAAGGTATTGCCAACTGACGAGCCCAACACCAAGTCAGAAGTGCAGTCTCATGGACATTAATTGTACAAATACACATACACACACGCGGGCTAGTAGCCTAACGTGAGTCAGGATCGGCCTTGGCCACTTACTGGTACCCACTCTATCACAACAAACGCCAAGTTTTTCTATCACCCAAATAGCTCATTTGCCAGACACTTCCCATTCCCCAGGGGCTGCCCCATCTCAAATCAGCCTGCCCCTCAGCTGCATTGTTCCTCAGCATATCACAGAGCTTCTGTGCCTAGGCAGAACCTTTCAGACGTCTGCCTAGAGCCCCTCAGTTTGCCTCTGCCCTCTGGACATGGCTGGCCCCGCGCCCTGGCTCTCTCTGCTGCCTTTTCCAGGGCTCCCTCACCCTGCTATCCTGCTCCTGCTCTAGGGCCCACACTTCCCAGCCCACCACCCCTCAGACCCTCCAGCCTGCCCTCTACATGTGCTATAGCCTCGGCTGAATGGCCTGGCCCATTGAAGACCCAGCCCGACCCCCAGAAGCCTCCTGGGACCCCCTCCTCAGGCCATCTCTCCCTCGGGCCTGGCCAGATTTACTTCTCCCATAGGACCGGCCACGGTGCTTAAACAACTCTTTGCTTGTCCCCTTCCTATGGCCTGGGGCCGGGCACCTGCGTGTCCAGCAAGGTCCTCCCGCGTGAGGCTTGCGTACAGCAAACCAGAGAGCCTTTGTTCTCGCTGAGCTACGGGAACAAGCTGATTGATTGCGACAAGACTAAGGGAAGACCAAACCGGGAGATGAAGGAAAGAAGTGAGGGGTAGAGGAATTGTCTTTACTTACTCTTCTATTCTGTATCCAACTCCCCAGAGGAAGTGGGCAAGGAAAGCGTTGACTTTAGCACTGTGGCCTGTCCTATGGAGAAGGAAGCCTAGCGCTCTACTGGAGCAATTAGCTCTGATTAGCTCAGTGCGAGCCTCCCGGGGGGGGCGGGTGCTGGACACACAGGTGCCTGACCCCACCCGCACCCAGTGCCGGACTCCGCAGGGGGAGACGGGGCAGGGCTGCGGTGAACGAGCCCTCTCCCCCAGCTGGTCTGATACTAGCAAAGCGGAGAGGCCCCTGGGCCTGCGAACCCATTTCTTTGCCTGTGGGTCTCACCCTGGGCGTTCAGGGACTATCCCTTCAATCTCAGAACTGAGTGCAGGAGTCATGAACCTCTTTCCTTTTCCCTGTAATTCTTCCTCTCGCTCCTTCCCCGCCTCTCCCAATCCTACTTTAATAACACTCGCTGCCTTCTAACCGCCTGCGTCTCCTTCCCAACGGCCCTCTGCTCCCCTGGCCGTTCCTAGACCGCTTGACTTCTTTGGGGCAGGAGATGGCACCTGGACATCCAGCGATGGACGGACAGGTCACTCCAGGCAAGAGTTACCTCCTGCTGCCGCCAGATGATGCAGCCGTAACACAGCAAGTCCGGCTGTCAGCAAGCCCTTCACGTGAAGACCCAGGACCCCGGAGGCCCGGGGACTCCTCCACGTAACAAGCAAAAGTCCCAGGTAGGAGGAAAGAATAGAGGACAATGGCAGAAATGCTGGCACTCTGTAGCTACACATGGGCAAGAAGCTGGCTGTGTGGAAAGCAGAGAAATCTCCAAAACACAAAATAAAGGGGAAATAGCCATTTTGCGACGCGCAAGAGCCGGATGTAGGCCACGTAACCCCAGGGTTTGGTTTTCAGCCGCTCTTTCATTTGGCCTGTGGTCTTGGATCAGGGACCTGGGCAGACTCCCGCCATCACGCGGTCTGCTCCTGAGACCACGGAGGAGCTCCGGGCGCGCGTGTTCCAGCCCAGGTGCCAGCGCTTCCGTCCTAAGCCCACATCACCTGCCTCCGCTCTGTCCTGAGTGACTCGCTCCTCTGGCGGCTTTCCCATGGACTTGCAAGTCCTTCCGGGGAAGGCAGGGGAAATACCGTCAGTGCGGTCTCCCCTCTCAGTGCCTCCCACAGCCTTGCCGGTCCTCAGGGCATGACATACCTGAGTAGGCAGCCTGAGCCCAGGCTGGGCTCCAGCACCGTTCTGCGAGGCTCCAGGGAGACAGTGCCCGTAGGACACGCAGGCTCTCCTAAACTCTCCTAAATACAGACCCCCTCCCCCTTTGATAAACAGAGCAGCTCGCTTTACCGTAGCGTGGTCCACGGTGCTCTGAAATGGACAAAAATGTGCTGACTGAAATGGAAAACGTATGATGGCCTTAGCAAAGACACGGAGAGATGCCACGCACACTGGGAGCAAAGGAAGAAAGTTGTTGCTGTGGTTTTTTAATTGGCTGGCCATTAAATCTTCTTTGCTTTAGCTCTGAGTGTCCATAATGCACCTTCTCCCGTCTCGGTGCACATGTTATGCGTCCACTCTGAAGACGCCCAGAGTCTCTCTGGAGGGGTCTGGGCTGCCCCTACCACCATGTGTTCCGTTTTCTGTGATAGCACACATCGGGGATTGATGAGCCATGGTTCTACTGGTAATAGTAGTCTTGGAAAATTTGGGAGCCACTTTCACATTTCCCTTCTGATAGAAGCTACAGGACCATGCAAGACTTTAATATAGCCCGTCTCAAAGTTTTAGACTGGACCCACAGAGATAACTAAGTTTGCAATAATAAATCTTGTCAAAATAGGATATTCATTCCTTTCCTGAAAATGAAATGAAGATATGATTTAACGTACCCTGTTCTCATTTACCAGCACTGAAATAATAATGTGCCGGCCTTCCCGGGCCCACATCAAAGTTTCACTCCACCAACTGGAAGGCCGGCGTGAGCTTCGCCACTGGATTCGTTAGAAAGGATACTTGAATTAATAATCATTATGTTGTTAACTATAACCTTTTATATCAGGGGAGTCTTAAAGTCTACAGAACACACTCATTTGGTTCTCATCCCTATTTTGCAGATGAGTAAAGTGAGGCTCACAGAAGTTCCTCCTTGCTTATCCCTGCACATGTAGCTGGGACCGTGATCCTGGACTGACTCCGCGCCTAGCTCGCTGTAAGCGAGAGGCTTTTGAGTCGCTTTTCCAGAACCGGAAATGGAGCTATGGAGCCAAGCAAAGCTTACTTGCTTTTTTCAAGAATGAAACACTGATGACTTTGCTTTAGTCAGAATAATTGAGGGAAAAAAATAGATTAACTTGGTTCCAATTGTCTAGGGCCAACTCTTCCAAAATCAAATAGGAAGACCAAGAAAGAAATCTGAACCAGTTACATGTAGCTTCTGAATCAATTCAAGGCAAAAATATTTATTGAATTTGTAAGTACAAAGGTTTTGGCTTCAAGGAGCTTACAGTTTAGTAAAAAGGATAACACAAGAATGGGAGGCAGCACACACCCTGGGACAGAGGTCGTCGACAAGGCAGAGAAAGAACGACGGGGTGGCAGTGAGAGCACATCCGGGAAGTGGTCTGAAGAACGGGGAAGGAGGCAGAGGTGGACAGGAAATCAGCCTCTACAAAGGCATTACACAGGCGCAGTCAGGGGATGAGTTAAAATACGAAAAGTGCCTGGCACCTGGCTCCCATTCACTAGTGCCTGTTCTTCTTTGTTGAAAGGAGGAGGAAGGAGCCTCAGACTGGGGTTAAGAAAAAGCCACAGTGACAGGAGATAAGCAGAGCTGGTGAGCCAGCAGTTTGCTAGGCTGAACAAGAGAAGGGACAGGTCCCAGCAGTCCCACACGGTTCCCTGAGCCAGGAGGCCGTTTGCTTCCTGCCCTGAGTGTTGGCTCCCACCCCACCTACTTTGAGCAGTGGCCGTGAGGGGCAGAAGATGGTGAAACCAGAGTGCTGGACCTCATCGCGGGTGTAGCATCTGTGCTCACAAGACCCTGTTCTCCTGGTCCAGCGCGTGGTTGGGGGGTGACGGGAGCAGCCAGGGAGCAGCCCCCAGTGCCATTGTCCCCACAGCAGGGCAGGAAGCACTGGGCTGGGAGAGGAACCTAGAGCACGCTGGGAAAGATCACCTAACTTCAGCCACGGCTGGTAGCTCCCAGAGCTCCAGAAGGGTAGGGCTACGGGCGTTTTTGGAGGGTCCCGAGGTACTAAAATAAGAAGAGATGCCAAAGCAGGGTTACCAAAGTTGTGGTATATTTTAAAGCCTCACAAGTAATAAATTAACGCCTTTAATAATGAACATCCAAGGCACCCAGATCAGGCTATCCAAAAGCCAAAGAGAGACTTCACATACAAATATCGATTCATACCGCAACATATACTCACGTGTGGCAAGATAAATGCTGAACGTCATTCTCTTTTGAGCCTGTCCTCTATAGCTGAGATTGAAAGGAGAAACTCGTCTGCAGTCGGCAGCAGAAGTTCACATCTGAGACCCTTACAATTAGGAGACATGGGCCCACATGACACCCTGGCTTCACCCTGCTGCCTTCATTCACTCTTGCTCACTCACCCCTTCTCTACCCAACCCTCATCACCCTCCTGGCTTCGGCCACTCCAGACTCATGCAAAACACCCCAAGTTCCCCTGTGAGTCCAATCACGGGATCAAACAAAGACAGGTCCGCAGTCCAGGAGCGGGGCCTTGTCCCGCTGTGCGCAGGGGGCTGAGCACTCTCCCGGGCGCCACGTCGGGTCTGGAGAAGACCTACGGACACTGCTGCATGCAGAGCCGGAGAGGCCACTTTCTCTCCTCGGCTCCCTTGGTTTGTTCTCCGATCACTTCTTCTTGGGTCCTTGAGGCCCTGTGCAAACACTGTGGTTCCACATGGTTAAAACCACTTGACATTTGGTGCTGCAGAGACCCTGCAAGGAACTGACTACATGCTCTGTACTGGAATTCACTGCAGCAAAAAATCAGATTGTTCCACTGCCTGCCTAGGACTCTCTCTTGCTTTGCCGATGATTATAAGAGAAAGAAATGTCAGATGACCCCAAAAGACCGTTGGAGAGTATGTTGTTCACCTGAACCCGTGCCTATGACCAGGACAACATCGAAGCAAGCAGGGACAAATATATTAATCTGTTCATTCAACCAATCATTCCATACATGTTTACTGCACACCCATTACAAGTCAGGTGCCGGGGATATAGCCAGGAATAGGGTGTGATCTCTTCCCTCACCAAAAGCAGAGAATGAAGTAGGGGGACAGGAGCAGGGACAAGGGGGAGAGCTCAGTAAACCCCATCCCAGGGTACTAACAGGCATGGCAGGTAGCAGGATTAGCAGAACCTCATAAAGCAGGGTTGAGCTGTCAGCCCCTCCTCTCCCTAGCTATCTCCTTCACGCCTTCATCCTCTCCTCCTTTATTTAATTCTGACCCTCCTCCCATGCTGGACCTCACTTTCTCCCCAACCTCCCTGTCCTCCTCGCCTAACCTCAAGCTCTGGGTAAACATAAAAAGTACACAGAGTCCTGAGCCCAAGGCATCGTGAGCCTTAGAAAGCTTTCGTTCTTCATGCTAATGCCTGCTTCACACATGCTTTGCGATTTACTTATTTCCATCCCAACCTTCAGAAGCAGGGGGACTTATCAGTAAATGTCATAAATTCCGGATCTGTTTTCGCTTTGAAACTGCAGACCCATCAGCCAGCATCCGACAAGGATGCGCGCTACACAAGCAGAAAACTGAATGAAGCCTCAGAAGAATGCAGGCATTTTGAGAGCTCCAGAGTTTTAGCTCGATTCCCTGTGTCGAGGTGGTTTCTATCTGTGTCAGTCAGTGCGTCACAACACCAGCCTCCATCCCCGCTGCAAGCGCCTTCCCACACAATATCATCAACCACAAAAACTGCAACCAGCCTCGAAGTTACAACCACGATTCCTTCTACAAACGGGAGGGATTCGGTTCTGCTCAGTCAGTCCCCGCTGAAGCAGGTTACCCAAGGGGCAAGCACCCTTCCTTTCTGTAAATCCAGAATGCCCTTGGCTCGGCTAGATATTCCTCTGAATTACCAGTTCACTGGAATAAAATGTTCGCTTGCATCTGTGAAGTTCTTTCTTCGTGCTGATGACAAGGACAGCTCCGCGGCAGCCCGGGTCTGTGGTGACCAATGTTAAAGTCCTCACCTGCTGGATTTTAATCATCCTGCCTTTCAAACATTCCTTCACTGGCTCAGGTTAGACTTCACCTCATATGAACCTTCAACCCTAGCCATCTGCTTCCCCAGCCCCTACGGCAGCTTCCTCTGCCTCCTGTAAATATCTCTTTCTGCATGGCTCTGCCCTCCCTCACCCTTCCCTCCAGAGCCCTCCACCTTCTTGTGATTTTGCATTTTGCTGTAAATTTTAACTCTAGTCTCTAAGATGGGCCTCAAGGCCTTGCCCATAGCCAAGAGACTTGACGGTCATTACAGAGTAGAAATGAAGCACCCCATACCTCACCGCATGCCATACCCTCCTTGCCCCAGGAATCGGCTCTGTGAATTTATGTCACCACTAACACTTTGACTGAAGATCTCCCTATTATTGTTGCATTGGTCCTAGCACTCAGGGTACAGCGTATAATAATAAGTGTCTGTATGGAAAATTTCTGAATGCTTACTGACATAGTACGCTAGGACCAGCTATAAAACAAAATAACACCACTCAGGGGAAGGGGAAATCTCTTTTCATCCAGCACTCAGAATGAGCATAAAGTTCATAAGAATGTAAAGATGAAGACCAAAGAGGTAAAAAGGATACTGAGATTGCCACTCTCATGTATGTGTATTATGAGCAGTCCGGGTGCAGAGTTATATTGAAGGCAGCTTCGTAGGATGGAAAGAAACCAAAGACAAAAAGAAGGGAGAGTTCTATTTTGACTACTGCTCAAAAAAATTATTTAAGGTACCAGGAGCATCAGGGAAGAAGCTCCAGAGCAAGAAGTGGGATAAAAACACTGAGCGAGCAGTTTGGGAGAGGACCGGCTTGGCTCCTAAAGCAATAGGCAGGAATGGAAATAGAGAGCACGCTTTTCTAACAAGAAGTTTACATTCATGCCAAGAAAGTGGGTGAACACTGTCAGATATAATCAGACTTCCCCCTGCCTGACTCACAGGATGGTCGCTGGTATTTCAGACCCTCGCAGAAGGACTTGAGATTCTCTATGTGGCACCAACCCAAACTCTGATTCACCACAGGTTTGGGGAAGGCCTCTTTTTTGGTCCTGCTAAAGGGGTGGTGCCTTTGGGGAAACTACTATTTACACACACACACACACACACAGCATGAAAACCCCTTGGGGGAGGAGGGGCTGGTTCTTGAAGGGGTGCAGGAAAGCTTAGAGTGGGCTGGATCCCTCAGTTACAGTCAGAGAACATCCCTGTCCTGTGTCTCCCCTCCAGGGAGAGGCTGGATGTTGGTCCCGCTGACCAAGTGCTAGTGGAGTGTGACCCACAAGCTTTTTTCCACACTCTGCTGTCAACCAAGGCTCCAAACTTCTTTCTCAGAGTGAGACAATGTCAATGGGGGAGGGGGGGGACAAAACCAAAACCAAAAACATTTCCTTTCCCTGAAGGGTCCCATTCCCCCGTGAGTAAGCTTGCAGGCCGTGTCCCACACGGACTTCCTTGGGCTAAAATCTCTCCTGATGCTGAAGTTCAGCCCTCCCTGCACTTCCCAGAACTGCATCCATGTAGTCCTGGCCTTCTTCATGCAGTAAGGGGTGGGGGGGCCTCTAAAACACCTCTCAGCTGGAGCCCTCTTCCCAATGAACTGCACCCTCCCTTTACAATGAAAGATAGTTCAGACTAAGAGGCGTTTCTCACCAAAGGTGTTTCTAGAGGTGCTTTGAGTCAGAGGCAGGGAGACTCCAGACCAAAAGGGAAGTGCTCAACACACCAACAGCTGCTCTAAGGAGTCTGGGTCATGGGGTGGGGGGCAGGGAGCTACTCCACAAAAAGGCAGACCTGTTCTCTGACCAGGCCCTGGGCCCACGCTGGACAGCACCCGCACTGGGCTTCCAAAGGAACTTCCCCTCCTGGCCATCAGTCGCTCATCTAGAGTGACCTGAACATGGGATGTTGCCAAATGCCCCGGGGGCATGCCCTTTCTGCCCCCAGACTCAGAGGGTTAGGAAAGGCTCTTCCTGGGCTCCAGAAGGGTCCAGGAAGGAGAGGATATCCCCTGTTTCAGAGACTTGGGAACGAAGCTCTCCTTGTGGGAGCGTGGGTCACCGGGGAAGGCGCCAGGCAGAGCAACCTCCGGAGCCGCAGTTCCCCAAGCCAGCCTTCTTGCAAAGCCAGGCGAGGCGGCGAGCCCGAGCAGAGCAGCCCATCAGGGGCGCCCGCCGCCGGGAGGCCGGAAAAGTTCCTCCCGGAGCGGCGCGGGCCTGCTGGTCTCTGTCCAAGGTGCTGAAAGGTCTCCGCGGCCAGCGGGCCGGCAGGCTCCTGCGCGCCCTCAGCCTCCCGCCGCCGGCTCTCGCCTTGTCCTCTGCCCCGCCGCACCGATGCCCCTTCCCTCTTCTCCCACCCCGCGTCCTCCACTCCCGAGCCGCATCAACTCCGCCGGCCGCCTCGTTCTTATGTCCGCCGAGCCCCTTCCCCCAGAGGCCACCTCCGGGGCGCCTCTGCCACCGGACTGTCGCCGCCGCCCCCCTCTTACCTTCTTCTTTCGGTCACGGGAGCGGTTCCTCCGCTTCCTGTTGGATTCCTCCTTCTCCTTCTGCTCCTGGAGGGCCTGCGCCTCGATGTCTTTGATTTTCTTCAGCTGTTTGGCCGCCTGAGCCATGGCGGGTCACGGTGCTCCGGTCCCGCCTCCCGGACCCCTCGCACTTGGCGATCCAGGTGGCGACACCCTCCAGAGGAAAAAAAAATGAGTCTCTGCTCCGCGGAGCGGGTAGCTTCTTAACCCTCCGCGGGAAAGATGGGACCAGGTCGGCGGGGGAGGCGGCTGCGAGACGCTCGGAGGGCGAGGTGCGCCGCGGCTGCCCGGCGGCCCTCGGATGGCGCCTCCCGCCGCGGCCGGAGCTCGCTCACCAGCGCCCGGGACGGGCTCTGGGCTCGGCCCCGCTGCCTCCCTCCCTCCGTCCCTCCCTCCCTCTCCTGCGGCGGCGGCGGCGGCGGCGGCGGCGGCGGCGCGGGGGGCGGGGGCGGGGAGGCGGCTCGTACTGCGGCGAGCGGCGAGCGGGCCGTGGAGGAGGTGGACTCCAGCAGTTAACGCAGGAGGGCGCGGGGGCCGCTCGCAGCCGGGGGGCCGGGGAGGCCGGACGAGGCTGGGCGCGCTGGGCGCCCGCGCTGGTGCATTGCGAGCGGCCGGCTACAGGCGAGCGGGCGGGCCGGGCTTCCACCACTGCAGTGCCGCCGCCGCGGCCGCCAGACGCTCGGGCCCCCGTGCCGTCGGGTCTCAGGGAACAAAGCCGGCCACTCTACCCCGACCTATTGGGGCGCCATGGGGGACCCTACTGCGGGCGGCCTCGTGGCGCGGGGGGGCAAGCGGAGGCTGCGGCGGGTCCTGCGAGGCGACCCCGCAGACCAGCTCGCCTGGAGGCGGCGGCGGAAGCGACAGCACCGTGGGGCGCGGAGGCCCGGACTGCCGGGCC
>PITA01007770.1:27991-54449 GCA_004023965.1 Spilogale gracilis | reverse complement strand
GCCGAGGGGCACGCGCGGTGCCAAAGCTCCCCGGGGAAGAGCCCGTTTCTTCCCCGTCGCTCGCTTAGAGCTTCATTTGCCCCTTTCAGACCATGTGGGCCTTTTATTTGCATATTTGCCAATTATAGCTAGAAAACGTGTGCAAGGCGAAGTGAGCAGTTTTCCCTTGAGTTCCCTTTTGAAGGGAGTGGAACTAGGTTTTTGCACCAGGGACAGCCCAGCCCCCATTCTCAACACTCTCACTCGCACCCCCTCTCGGCAATGCCGCCTTTCCCGGCGTTTGGCTATAAAGAACCGCACACCTGGCTGTTGAGGTCACGCAGCCGCAAACGCAGGCTGCGGGAGGAGGAGGGGCCTTAAGCTCGTCCACCCCTCCTCCGGGCGACAGGCGACAGGCGAGAAAACCCAGGCTCCAACTTGGGAACCACTGCCCCTTCAGTCTGGCGCCTTTCCAAGCCCACTCCTTCCCATCAGGTAGGACTGAGCGCCTGGCCCACATAAGGGTAAAGGTGGATTTGTAGAAAGTGATATTTAGGTGTTGGTGAAGTTAAATGAAATAGTCTGCTTCCTTGGGTCCTAAACTGAAGGCTTGATACCCCCGCTCCCTTTAAGGTACAAACTTGGGGAGTGGTCAAATCAGCCCACTTGCTCTCCAGACTCTTCCCTTACTCTTTCCCTTGCTGGAACCTTAACTCCCTATGTCTCCCCACTCCCCCTTCGTGTCCCTATTCCACCACACCCCCCACACGAAGCCCCACACACCACCCCGCCCCACCCCCCCAGGCCCCTCATCCCGCCTACTCACTCCTTCCTAGATGTGAATCAGTAATTAAGGAGCTGAACCTTTGCTTTAACGTCTGTCCTTCCCCAGGGCTGGGTTGTGGACCCTCTTCTCTCTCCAGATCAGTGTTGTCCAACTGAAGCTTAATGGGAGCCACAAATCCCAGTCCTCTATGTAATTTAAATTTTCAAGTAGCCACACTTTAAAAAGTTAAAAGAAACTGGTAAAATTAATTTTAATGATTTATTTTATTCCGTGTATCCAGAGTGTTATCATTTCACGCAAACGATATAAAATTATTAATGAGATACCTCGCATTCTTTTGTACTTTAAAATTCAGTATTTTATATTTAGAGCACATCTCAATTCAGACCAGGCACATTTTAGTTGTTTAAGAGGTGCTCATGATTGGTGCTTACTGTATTGGACAGCGCAGCCCGAGGGTCTCCCCAGGCCAGCTCCCCCATGACTGTGGCTCCAATGAGCCTGCCAAGGAGGCACACATTTCATCTCTGGCTCAGACCTCTCCTCTGAGTGCCAGGCCCACGCACCTGTGCCCAGAGGCCTCCTCCCTCTCAGTGCCACCTGCCCATCCATCCGTCACAACGCAGTCACACTCATCTTCACAAAATACACATCTGATCATTATCACTCCCCGGCTTATCACCCTTCTTTTTGGCTTCTAGAACAAAGATCAAAATCTTCATCTGGCCCACGAGGACCTGAATGATCAGGTTCTTCCCAGCACCAGCTGGCCTTACCCCAGGTGCTCCCTGGGCAGTGCTCCAGCCTCATCTTGTCAGTGCTGGCCCTCCACAGAGCCTCTGTCCTTGCTGCCCCCACCCAGGCTGCTCTGTCCCTTTCTAACGGTCCTCTCAACCAGGCCCTAGTCTGGCTAACTCCAACTCACTCACCCCCATCACGGAAGCCTTCACCTTGTCCAGGAGGCTCTTCGGAGCCCCCAGCTGCTCTCATTGGTTTCAGGTGCACAACATAGGGATTCGATAACTCTCTGATGTGATGTGCTCAACACAAGTGTAGCCACCGTCTGTCACCACACAGCGCTCTCCAGAACCATTGGCTACACTCCCCTCACTGGGCCTCTCATCCCCTGTGACTGACCCCTTCCACATCTGGAAGCCAGTTCCTCCCCCTCCCCTGCACCCATTTTGCCCACCCCCCACTCTGCAACCATAGGTTTGTTCTCTGCATTTATGAGTCTGTTTCTGTTTGTTTATTCCTTTGTTTTGATTTTTACACTCCACACATACATAAAATCATATGGTAGTTGTCTTTCTCTGTCTGACTTATTTCTCTTACCATAACACGTCTCGGTCCATCCGTGTTGTTGCAAATGGCGAGATCTCATTCTTCTTTATGGCTAGTCTTCCCACATCTTCTTCATCCATTCATCTGTGGATGGACACTTGGGCTGCTTCTATATCTTGGCTATTATAAACAATGCTGCAGTAAATATGGGATGCATATATCTTTTCAAATTAGTGTTTTCATTTTCTTTGGGTAAATACCCAGTAGTGAGATTACTAGATCATACGGTATTTTTATTTTTAATTTTTTTGTGAGCTTTAGTTTCTTAAGGCAAGGAGTGCAGAGACGGGACAAATTGGTGTCCAAGGTACCTTTCAGATCCAGAAGCCTGATTTCTCTTATATATCAAAATCCTCATAGGAAACTTCTGAAGGTTAAAAAAAAATTCTGAGATACAGAGGGGAAACATTATCACTAATAAAGAGTGAGCTGTGAGTAGAGAGGCCCCATCCCAAATCATTTTCAATGATTTGAAGACATCTCTGGCTCTGTATTCCCAAAAACCCCACAGGGGGAAGATAAAAGTCCTGTCCATGTCAGGGTTCCGGGATCCTATCCATATTAGGAAGATTGCAAGCTGAGAAGGGGAGCATGGGTTTGTGCTGTCTGAAGGCATATGTTCCCGCAGGCTGATCTGGAGGAGGGCGGAGAGGTGGGGGGCTGCTGAGCCCCTACATCGGATGAGGACACAGGAGAGGAAATCAGAGCAGCTGGAGGGGTTTCCTTCCTCCTGGTCAGAGGACAGACAGTGTTGGGCATCTCTGCAGTTCTAGAGGCTTCTCGTGTCACAGACAATATTAATAATGATCATTTGTTTACCAACAGTTCACGATGCCCTAGGCACTGCTACTCGTTTACATAACATTTATTCTCATCCCAGAAGCCGCCTTACCCCTGCTTCCCAGAGGAAGCCACTGAGCTGAGTGTTTCCCTGACTTCCCTGAGGCCCCACATCTAATGCGGCAGAGTCAGTATTCAGACCCGCACTGCCTAACTCCAAGCCTGACCTGAAGGAAGCCATCAAGGTACTGGTTTTGCCGTGACTCAGCAGGTTCTCCCGCGGTGCAGGAGTTACTAGTAGTTATGTGAGTTAGCTGCATTTAGTCATATCCCCGAGCCGCCAGCCAAAGGGCCAGCCTATTCCTCTAGTGGTGTGGGAACAAAACCCACGGGCGCCTGGGGGGCTCAGTGGGTTAAAGCCTCTGCCTTCAGCTCAGGTCATGATCTCAGGGTCCTGGGATGCGAGGCTGTCTGCTCAGCAGGGAGCCTGCTTCCTCCTCTCTCTCTGCCTGCCTCTCTGCCTACTTGTGATCTCTCTGTGTCAAATAAATAAATAAAACCTTAAAAAAAAAACTTTAAGAAACAAAACCCACAGGGCTCTGGGCGGCATCCAGGGACCGTCCCTCTGCGGTCACCAAGGGCCACCGGCCATGGACACATCTGTTGGCCAGGTGGACACGTCAGAACTGTGACCCCTTCGCAGGCTCTTCCTGCCTTTTCTTCTGGCACCCCGGGGTGCTGTGCACCCTCAGGCCGAGGGCTGGCTGCTGGCTCAGAGGCACGGGGCAATGCGGGGTGCCATGAGAGGCCCCTGCACAGGGGACAGCCCCTAGAAGCCCCTCTTCTTCCTTTCTCTCTGGTGACCATTGGTACTCACTTTAGCTGCTAAGTAAGAGCAAAAAGGGATCCATTTTTATAGTTTTGCTTTCTTGACTAAGATTTCCAGCTGGGTCCTTCAACCCCATTCTGTTATGATGCGTTTATGCAACTAGGCTGATTTGTGTTTTTAAAATAAACATTATTAATAATGAATAAAGCTTCCCAAGATGAAAGCTGCTCCTGTGCTAAATAATATAAAGAGCGAAAACGCGCTGAATGTATCCGACATCGTTCTGAGCGTATCGAGCCCCACCGGCAGCCTCAGAGTTAGGCATCATCAGCATGGTCGATGTTTTATAGGTGAAGGTAATGAGGCACTGGCAGAAGAAAATAACTTCTCCAGCACCCATGGCCAGTAAGCCACAGGGCGTAGGATTGAACCAAAAAGTCAGTCTTTAGGGTCTGTGCTTTTACTGTAATGCTAGAGCTGACATCCTAGGTTGAGCCTGAGCCCTAGAGTCGCCTCCTAGTCTGTCTCTGTGCCCTTCCTCCCTTTTAGGAGGGATGGAGCCGATGGAGTCTACCAGTGTCTGCGCCCCCTGAGGACAGGGGCGGCCCCATGCCCCCGTGGGTCCCGACTGTGCAGCACAGTGTCCCGCCTCGCAGGTGTTCCATTCATGTTTGAGCCGGAGAAGGTCATTGACTAGGCATGGCTGTCCAGGATGGGACAGAAAGACAAATGGAAGAAAATCTTAGGATCCGAAGGAATTGCCTTTCCAAACAAAGGCAGAGTTGGATTCCTCTGCTTACGTGCACATTCCCAGGCCAGATATCTCCCCATATAGCCTGTCCCACCTGGAGTCCAAAACATGTCCCCAGAGGGTGCTTACATTGTCCTCTGCTCTGCCCTCTGTTGAGATGCAGAAATTGTTTAAACCCTTCTTCTGTGTGAATCCCTTTAAATAATTGAGGAGAGCTTTCCCTTCTCCCCTTTAATACTTGTCCAAAATGTCAGGAGTTGAGAGCAAAGGTGAATATTGAGCTCAAGGATTCCTATTTCCTACAAATCAAACTTCAATGAGATACCCCCTCACACCAGTCAGAGTGGCTAAAATTAACAAGTCAGGAGACGACAGATGTTGGCAAGGATGCGGGGAAAGGGGAACCCTCCCACACTGTTGGTGGGAATGCAAGCTGGTGCCGCCACTGTGGAAAATAGCATGGAGGTTCCTCAAAAAGTTGAAAATAGAGCTACTCTACTTCCCAGCAATCGCACTACTGGGTGTTTACTCCAAAGATACAGATGCGGTGATCCTAAGGGGGCCACCTGCACCAAATGTTTATAGCAACAATGTCCACAATAACCAAACTATAGAAAGAGCCTAGATGTCCACCAACAGATGAATGGATAAAGAAGATGTGGGGTGTGTGTGTGTGTGTGTGTGTGTGTGTGTGTGTGTGTAGTGGAATACTATGCAGCCATCCAAAAAATGAAATCTTGCTGTTTGCAACAGTGTGCATGGAACTAGAGGGTATTATGTCAAGAAAATAAGTCAATCAGAGAAAGATGATCTCACTGATATGAGGAATTTGAGAAACAAGACAGAGGACCACAGGGGAAGGGAGGGGAAAATGAAATAAGACAAAACCAGAGAGGGAGACAAATCGTAAGCGACTCTTAATCTCAGGAAACAAACTGAGGGTTGCTGGGGGGGGCGGGGGGGTATAGGATGGCTGGGGGATGGACACTGGGGAGGGTACACGCTATGGTGAGAGCTGCGAATTGTGTAAGACTGATGATTCACAGACCTGTACCCCTGACGCAGATAATACAGTATATGTTAATTTAAAAATTCCTATTTTCTGTCCAAATTTACAAATAAAATCAACATACTGTTTTAATCATTGAATTTTCAAGGGTGGAATTTGAAGAGATAAAAGAGCCTATAAGCCAGGGGGGCTCAGTCTGTTAGACGCTAGTTCTGGATTTCAGCTCAGGGTTGTGAGATCAAGCCCCTCCTCCACCTCCTTCTCAAAAAAAAAAAAAAAAAAAAGGAACGTATAAGCCAAGGTGTTCAGAAAAACAGGAACATGTTTTATGTTTGGATTCTCAGAAAATGCTAGAATAAAATTCATATATCCACTCAACCTGAACTGGACCTTCAGAGTCCTTTGGTAACCCCATGTACCCTTCTACACCTCGAACGCTGGCCCTCCTCTCTCCTTCGTCACTCTCCACAGAAGCCATTGTCTTCCACTTCACGGAAGAGATGGAGGGTGACCAGGCTGACCGTCCTCAGCTTCCTCCCCAGCCTCACCATTCATACTCGTCTACACCAACCTTCTTGAGAATGCTTTTCCTTTGTTTTATCCTCCAAAGCACATCCCCTCTCCCCTACTCAGAAAATATGGCCATTAATTCTCCCTTCCTTTCTAAACCTCCGTGTCTCTCCACCAGCCCCCTCCACTCAGCCTGTGGACTCCCCACAGGCCAGGACTACCGGATGACCCTCTCCCTTCCCTCCATCGCCGAGACACTCCTCACCCGGAACTCTGTGCCCACACTGCAGAGACCTTAGTCACATTCCTGTCTTGAATTTAACTCCCTGGAGCATTTGACCGGTTACATACTTCCCTAGTTTCTGAGACCCTCCTCTCTTGTCCTCCTGTCTCCTGAGTATTCTTTTGGGGGGTCATTAACAGATGCTTCCGCCTGGCCCTTCTTCTCTTTACACTCCTCCAGTCACGGTCTCAGCCTTGGGCTCAACTAGCACTCACCTGACAATGACACCGAGCCTCTAACCCCACTTGGATCACTCTCTTAAGACCAGGATAATCAGTGAACACGAGGCCTCCTAGACCGCGCCAGACGTCCCAGTCACTATTCCCAGTTAATGGCATAGACTCACCCGTTCTCTGGAGCCAGAATCCCATGAAGCCCCTGCCCTACCTCTGCTCTACACGGTCAGCCCACTGCCCCCTGGAACCCAGAGGCTTGTTTCAGAACCATTTCCAACTGTGTGCATTCCCGTCACCTAGAGATCTTATTAAAATGCAGATTCGGCTCAGTAAGTTCCGCTAAGACAGCATCCCTCTTCTCTGCCCCACCCTGCCCACTACAACTTAAACGTCCCCTGTGTAACACCACTGGCGTCAAGACAGGGGACATTTTCAGCCCGCAGCGCAGCGTGTACCCTCCTCCCTCTCAGCGGCCCCCACCGCAGAGTTAGGCACCCTTCAGACCTTTCACCTTAGACTAACTGGGCCCAGATTCCCTTCTCTCGGATGGAATCATGCAACATGTAGCCCTGTCTCCAGGCTTCTTTCATGTTGGCTCTGCCTATGAGATGGAGCCATCGTCTTGCACATTTAGCAGTTTGCTTTTGTCCATTACGTGTGGCATTCCATGGTGAGAATTTGCAGCGGTCTACTCCTCTGTTCTCATGTTCATGGGCGGGGGTTGTCTCCACTTTGAGGTTGCCGTGAACAAAGCTGCTGTGCACGAAGGGCTCATTACATTTTCTGGGGAGACGGAAACCCGCATTTGCACGGGGTGCGGGCCCAGAAGTAGAGCGGCTGGGTTATCCAACATCCGTCTTCTTGGCTTCTCCAGAGTGGCACGCCAACGTGCCTTCCCTCCGAGTCCTTAGAGACTTGAGTTTGTCTGGGATGGAGTTCAACTAGCAGGGCTGGTTCCTTCTGCTGGCCACACAAGGACACTGGTCCAGGCATCTCTCCTGGCCTCCTGGCTGCTGCTGCTACTGCTGCTGTTTCTTCTCCCCCCCTCCTCCTCCCCCTCCTCCTCCCCCTCCTCTTCCTCCTCCCCCTCCTCCTCCTCCTCCTTCTTCTTCAAGATTTTATTTATTTCTTTGACAGAGAGAGACACAGCGAGAGAGGGAACACAAGCAGGGGGAGTGGGAGAGGGAGAAAGACTTTCTGTTGAGCAGGGAGCCTGACGTGGGGCTCCATTCCAGGACCCTGGGATCGTGACCTGAGCCGAAGGCAGATGCCCCTCTCCTGACTTCTTGTCGCTCGGGCACTGCTGGACTGGGAGGTGGTGATCTCCCTGCGTCCTTGCCTTGTCTCCCCCCTGTGCTGTCTGCCCTTGGGCTCCAATTTCCCCCTTTCATAAAGACACTAATCACATCCTATTAGAGTCCAACCTAATGACCACATATTTTTTAATGATGAATGTGCATATCGCTTGAGGGCTTTCATGTGGCTTTTATTTAGAACAGTTTAGAAGACAGAACAACAATCATGACCCCTCTTCTCCCTTTAACCATTTAACCCATGCTTATCCTTCAGATATTAGATCAAATGTCATTTCTTGCCAATAAGGCTTGCTTGTTTGCTTGCTTCTTTTTTAAAATTAAGATAGAGTTAACCTAAAATGCATTAGTAGTCTCGGGTGTACAACATACCGACCGACAGTCCGTACCTTCCACATGCTCACCATAATTGTCGTCACCCGCTGTCACCATGCAATGCTATGACACTGTTATTGACTCTATTTCCCAGGCTCTACTTTATAACTTGATCATTGGCAAAGACCCTTTTCTCAAATAATATAGTCCCATATTACACACCCACAGATGAGTGACTAGTCCCAAGATCACATTCATGAGTCCTGAGGCTTAGGACCACAACATCTTCTAGGGAACTCAGTTCACTCCATAACACTCACTTCCCTCCTTTATTTTTTTTATTTTTATTTTTAAAGATTTTATTTATTTGACAGAGAGAAACACAGCCAGAGAGGGAACACAAGCAGAGGGAGTGAGAGGGGAGAAGCAGGCTTCCCGCTGAGCAGGGAGCTCAATGTGGGACTCGATCCCGGGTCTCCGGGATCATGACCTGAGCCGAAGGCAGTTGCTTAACCAACTGAGCCACCCAGGTGCCCCACTTCCCTCCTTTATTAAAAACCTTCCGAAACTTCTTTTCTATCACCTGTCCAATGAAGAAAGGCTCCCCCAGCGCGGCGTTCAGGGCTTCCCTGGGCTTCGTCCCTCCTGGTATTCGGTCCCCTCTCCTACATGCCTGTATTCCCTCCCCAAGAGAGGACAGGGCCCTGCACCTCACAGCACTAACTGGGTTCTCTCTGCCTGGATGGTACTGTCTTTCTCTTCCTTTCTGATGCCCCTCCATCCATACAGTCGCAGCCACCCACCCAGCTGTAGGCACGGAAGAGCCTGCCCACACATGCCAAGCATCAGAAGCCACCGGTTCCACACACATTGCTGTTAGGACCTATCACAAAACATAGTCGCTCCCTATTCACGTCCCTCCATCCTACTGGTCACTCTCGGTTCGGCTCAAGTACACCTTCCCCCCATCGCATTCTCCCACGAACCACCCGCTGGGCACCAGGCTCTGTGCCTTGGAGCCTCCCCAGCACCGCGGGTTCCAGGCCGTGCTGCTGCAGGGTGCGGGTAAATGACCGGTCCCAGCGTCACCCTGAGTGACGGACACCACCCTGGTGGTTTATTTACAAATCCTCCCGCAGAGGATCGATCGCAGGAGGGACCCTAGGGACACGGCAGTCCTCGGTGGGTTGAAGGCGACGAGTCAGCAAAAGAGTTGAGAAAGAATGGCCCCGAGGACTGGAGGAGACCCGGTCACCAGAACTGGGGCCAGTGGCTCGATGGAAGGCGCCTGACTTCGGGCCGGGAGTCAGGAGGGGCCCAGGGCGCCGTGTTTGTGCACACATCTGAGCACCTTGCGCTGCGTTAGGCCAGGAATATGCGTCCGTTAAGCGTCTGCTGAACAAAGATGAAGAAGCCAGCGAAGGAGGGGAAGAAGCTGCAGGCTCTTTATGGTCGAATCTCCTGATTCAAAAGAGGGACCCAACTCTATTTTAAACTCTTGGCAGTTTTCCTACGTACCTTGCACCAATGTTCAGCCTTTGCCATCGGCAGCCCCTCTCCTCTCCACTCTCCGACCTTCACCCCAGCCCGCCCCGCACTCCCGTCCCAGAGCAGCTGCTGGGCCCACCTGATATGGCCCAAAGGCGGCACCGCCTGCCTCTGCAAGCACGGAGTGCCCTCGGCCCCGGGGCCCTGCCAGCCCGCTTCCCTTGACCTGACCGCCCCCTCTCATCGCTCTGCCCTCCCCAGTGGCAGGCCGGGGCGTGTGCGTGGACTGCCTCTCGCCCTCGGCCCACTCGGCTGCCCGCTGCTCTCCTGGGCTGGCGCCATGAGTCTGCGACGGCTCCCGCACACACCTCTGCAGATCCCGTCCAGCTGTGGAAGCATCATCTCCTTTTGGATTTCTAAGAGGTTGCCCTAAGCCCAGGGGCTCCCCACACGCCCTGCGCTGGGTCCCTGCCGTCTCCCCACTCCCTGCTCCTCCCACAGGCTTGCACTTTCCTCCACATGTTGAGAACAAAAGCGCTGGCCCGCTCTTGACTCCTCTTTCTGTACCTTTCCACCTGCTATTTGTCAGCCGTTCCTACGGCTCTGCCCTCAAAACGCATCTGGAAAGGAATCTCGCTTTACCATCCCTTCTGCCCCGTTCGAGTCACCGGCGGCACTCCTCGGAGACAGAGAATGGAGAACAGTCTCTCCGCTGCCTTCCCCGCTTCCTCGTCTGACATCTCGAGTCAGGAGCCAGGATGCTTCCATCAAATATAGGTCAGATCATGTCGCGCTTCTCTGTTCAGAACCCTCCCACAGTTTCCCATCTCAGAGGAAAAGCCAACGCTGCCTCCCCACCCGCCCCCCACCCGCCCTGCTTCCGCACCCACCAGGACCCCTCCCTGACCTCCCACTACTCTGTGCCAGACACGGAGGGCACGTCACTGCCGTCACTGCCTCGGGGCTCCTGCACCTGCTGTCCCCCCATCCCCTAACACCCACCTGCTTGGCTCATCCCCTCGCTCGCTTCCGATCTCTACTCACAAGGTTCTTTTTCGGTGAGGTCTTTGTGTTAGTTAGCTGGCTTGGCCTGCCCTATCAAGGCACCAGGACTGGGGGCTCCAACAACAGAAATTCATCTTCTCGCAGTCCTGGAGGCTGGAAGTCCGAGAATAAGATGTCTGCGGGGCTGCTTCCTCAGAGGCCGGTCCCCAGGGCTTGTCGATGGCCACCTTCTCCCCAAGTCCTCCTGTGCTCCTCCCTCTGCCTGTGGTCAAATCGTCTCTTCAAGGCCACAGTCCTATGAGATCGGTACCTACCCTAATCGGTACCTTTCTCACTGTGACTCTCTTACCTCTTTGAAGACCCAGTCTCCACATACAGTTAAACTCTGAGCGGCTGAGGGTTAAACCTTAACACACAAATGGGGGGCTGGGGCGAAATTCGGCCTTCCCTCGCCCCCCTCTCCCCCACACCCTTCATTTCTCCCTTTCTCTGTTTATATTTTTCTCGCCAGCCCTTATCACTGTCTGTCACACGATGTGTCACATGATGTGCTCTGGTCTCCTGTGTTGTCCCGCTAGAGTGGACGCCCCACCGGAGCAGGGGGGCTGCTGCTGGGGGGCTCCTGTCCATGCTGCTCACTGCATTACCTGCAGAGCCTCTCCAGGGCCCTATGCTAATACAGTACAGTTCACATAGATCATTAATATACAATTAACTCATTAAAGCCACAGCCATTGGCAAGGCGTCTGGATCGTCCGGGTGCTCCTATTTCTTCCTTTGATTATTTTTATTAAAGGTTTTGAAACGAGCTTTGAAAATAGACTCATCAGCTAAAACATTTGCCATCATCATTCATGACATGTGTTTGCCCACTTATTAGCAGACTGTTTTCTCCCTGGTACCTCTTCCCTCAAGCCAACTGCAAGAAGCCTTTTTGTTCCTTAACCTCTTTTTGGAACCAGAATGCATGTAAATTTTTTTCCCTCTTGCCCTTCTGTTTGGTATTTAAAAACACACTCTGAGAGACATAAATGCAGCTTTTTTTTTTCTTTTACCTTCGGTGAGTTTTCTGTAATTATGGGCTCTGCTTCATGAAGACTCGAGGTACAAAACTTTGAAGATGCCAAAACCTTGAGTAAAAGGAGGGGGCACAAAGGGAAGGATGATTGCTTTGCTGAAAGATTGTTTTGTTTTTTTTTTAAGATTTTATTTATTTGGGAGAGAGAGAACTAGTGATGGGGAGGGAGGGAGAGAGAGAGAAAGAGAGAATAAGAAGCAGATTCCTCACTGAGCAGGGAGCCCGATGCAGGGCTCGAACCCAGGACTCTGGGATCATGACCTGAGCCAAAGGCAGACACTTAACCAACTGAGTCCCCCAGGGGTCCCTCACAGATACTTTCTTAAAAAATCGGTTTTGTTTTTAAGGATTCAGTATCCGATAATGGCTTTCCTCTGGTGTTTCCACCCATGGCCAGACTTACTATTTTCACTCGTGCAGCACACGCTCAGGTGCAGGGTGTGAGCACTGAGTGGGATGCAGCCACCCCCGCATTCTTGGGGCAAAGGCCTTGCCTTAACCATTTCTTCCCCTTGGAATTTCTAAATGGCTACTCTGAGCCCCAGTGCTGGGGTCAAGGGCTAGCGTGAGGACAGGGCAAGAGAGTGGTGATGGGGGCTCGTGTGGGGAAGTCTAGGGAGGCAGCCCAGCCACACACACCCCTGCTCCCCACTTGGTGTCCGCTCTGTGGCCCAGGGGAAAGGCAATCACAGAACGGGATTCCAAGATTTCAGGGACAGTCCCCCTCATCCATCAGGACTTCAAAGTCACGAAGGAGGGAGGCCCCCACACGCCCTGATGGAAGCAGCGGATGTCAGAGCCAAAAGGCACCAGCCGGGGTGTGGGGGGTGGGGAACCGAGGCACAGGGAGGGGTGCGACTGGCGGGGGGCCACCCAGGCATGCTGAGCGGGGCCAGGAGAGAAAGCCAGGCTTCCCTGAGACATCATGAAAGGCAGCCCCAGGGACAGCAGTGCTCAAGAGAGCAGACAGACCTCCGGGTGCAGCCGCGGTGTGTCTCGGGGTGACGGTTACCGGAGGGGCCCCCGCCAGGGGTCAGAGTGCACCGTCCTGCCGAAACAGACAGCCACGCAGGTTGCAGAAAGACCTGGACAAAGGTGCCAAAATGGCCGGGCGCAGGGGAGGGAGGAGGAGGGAAAGGACCTGTGAGTGAGCAGACAGGAGCGGGCGACCAGAGCGTCCCGCCCAGGCTGGCTGTCGGGTGGCGGTGTCCCAAGGGGGCGCCAGTGGTCCCTGTGATGGGGCCTCGAGTTGGTGTATTAAGTTAAGAACATGCAGATTATGAGCCACTGACTGAGGGGACATGAGCCACCCCCACAGGATCTGAGCTCCCACTTCGGGGAAGGGAGAACCCTGGGGCTCACTCACAGAAGAAGTCAAGTCACAGACTGGTGACCTGCAGATCCCAGAAGCTGGCAGGGGGCGTGGGCACCGCGCAGCAGGCAGGCCAGCCCCTGCCCCGATCAGCAGCGACAAGGGGGCCGACAGGAAGGAAGCGAACACCCACTACTTAATGAGCTGCTTGGGATGGAAGTCAGGCACCTATGGGCTCACCTCCGGGTGGTTATTACCAAGGTGACCCCAGAAAAGCAAAGGGGGAACTTGGGGTGAGAAGCCTAAGCCCAGGTTCCTCTGTAAATGCCCAGACTCTCGGGGCACCTGGGTGGCTCAGTTAAGTACCAGACTCCTGGTTTTGGCTCGGGTCCTGGTCTCCCGGACTGGGGAGACCCCTGCTTGGGATTCTCGCCCTCTCTCTCCCCCTTCTGCTCTGCTCCCCGTTCTGTTCTCGCTCCCTCTGTCCCTCTCTAAAGTAAATAAATAAAATCTTAAAAAAAAAAGTCTAGACTCTGCATGTTAGCAGGGTTGTCATAGTGTCAGATGTCAAGGCGGGAATTCAAAATAGCTGTTTTCTCGTCACGCTGCCCAGGGACCAGCTCTGTGACTCACTGAGCCTCAGCGAGCGGGAACACAGCTCCTCTTGTCTCTGTCATTCCATCATTGCTCTGCCTTCAGCCTCATCCCGTACCTGGAGCAGAACTCAGTCCATTTGTTGAGTGAATGAACGAGACGTATTTCCATATACACAATCGCACACAGCCTCAAAATGACAATCAGGTTTTGTGACCACAGGAGAAGCCCCTACCCTCTCCAGGCTTCTGCATCCTCATCTCTAAATCGAGATGCTCTGCAAACTCCTTCCATCTCAAATATTCTCAGATTCCATGAAGTCATGCAAATCTAAAATCCATTTCCAATCTCCTAAGACCAAAAGCAAAAGTCCATAGATACGTCTATGAGCAGGAAGTTTCAAATGTGCCTAAACATAAGCTGAGGAGTGTTCTCTTTGACCTTTCAACTGATGTTTGATTTGGGGTCAAATCCAACAAAAGGCGAAAGCCCCCCTACCCCAGGGTGACCGGGCAGCCCAGAGCGAGGACAAAGAGTGTGGGAAGCCAGCCACCTCCTCAAAGGCATTTCAGAGGAAAAGGAGCAGAGTAAGGTTAAAAAAAAAAAAGAGAGAAAGAGAGAGAAAAGGAACAAGAGGAAAAATAGAAGAGAGAAGGAGCAGAAGGAAAGCAACCGTGAAGGGCAGGGCGGTTTGGGGGCCAGAGAATCGGAGCGATGTCAATGGTGAAGGTCATTTCAGTCAGACTCAGGTACCTACTGAGCCAACCTCAGGCGCGGCCCTGGTGGAGGGCATCTTGGGGGCACTGATCACCCGCGCTTCCGTGGGCCCACTGAGCAGCAAAACCTAGAGGCCACAGGAAAAACGGAGAAGCGGTATTTAGCCCAGCTGTGTGATGAGACGTAGCCACACGCGGAAAACTGCAGCCCCGGAAAAGAAGGCCACCCAAGTCATGCAATGCCCATACAAGCTCTCTAAGATACAGCAAGTGAACTACAGGGACAGAGCAAGAGCACTGAGGGGAAGTTTCCCCCTGGGTCAGAAAACAAGAGGCCAGAGCTATTCAAGAGAGCCACACACTTACCTGCAGCCAAATATTTCTACACCTAGACACGCAGAGAAAATGTCTGGACAGACACAAGGGAATTCTTAACTACGTTGTCCTCGGGGAAGGGAACAAGGAATTGGGGAGGAGGTAGACGTTTAGCTTCTCATTGTGTATGTATCCTTTTATGCAGTTTTCATTCTTTATTGTGGGGATGGCTTACTTACTATTAATTGCTAGTTAATTGCTTCGAAGCCCAGCATTTTTAGGCTCTTCTTTGGTTGCCCTGCGATTTCCCTGCACCTGTCTCCTGGAGGGTCAGTCATCTCTTGGCAGGACCTGGATGAAGGACTCATGTCGGGGCCAGAGTCAAGCTGGTTGAGATGGCTCTATTTCTTTCTTCTTGTTTCATCTTTGCCCTTCCCATGAGACCGTCAGTGGCTTCCCCGCTCTTTCAGGGTCATCCCGCGCCACTCTGGGTGACAGCCCTACCTTCCTGCTGGCACACGGGTCCCCACGACAGCCCTAGACCTGCCATCAGAACGATCTCTCAGAAGACCTAGAAAGAAGGCATTGGTCCCAGCTCTCCTTTTTCTTGCGCTCTCTCTTTTTAAGTTGTAATAACATATAGAGCACAATTTTACCACATTAAGCATTATTAAGTGTATGGTGGCATCAAGTCCACTCACGTGAAGCCCTCCCCACCATCCATCTCCAGAACATTTTCATCTTACCAAACGGAAATTGGGCATCCACTAAATACTAACCCCCTGTTCCCCTCTCCTCCCAGCCCCTGCTGGTCTCCATTCTACTCTGTCTCTATGAATCGGGCTACTCTAGATTCCTCATAGGAGTGGAATCATACCATATTCGTCCTTTTCTGCCTGGCTTTTTTCACCTTGCATAAGGTCATCAAGTTTTATCCTTATTGTACCACGTCAAAATTCCCTTCCTTTTTGTGGCTGAACAAGTCTGTGTTGTCGTGTGTAACAACTAGTTTGTCCATTCAGCCATCCGTGGACACTTGGGTGCCTCGCGCCTTCTGGCTATGGTGAACAATGCTGCTTTCAACAGAGGTGTACAGATAGCTCTTGTCTTGTTTTAAAATCAGATTTAATCACATATGATCCATATATAACAAAATTTACCCGTTTAACATGTGCAGTTTGAGCATATCTAGACAATATCTAGACAATATGGAACATTTCCGTCACCTGAAGTCCCTTGTGACTCTGGGTGGT
Source organism: Spilogale gracilis (assembly GCA_004023965.1). NCBI lineage: Eukaryota > Metazoa > Chordata > Mammalia > Carnivora > Mephitidae > Spilogale > Spilogale gracilis. Next base: position 38,612 of record PITA01007770.1, on the reverse strand, counting down.
CCATTCCTCCCCCTACCCGAGGCAACCACTGATCTGCTTTTTACTTTTATGTGTACATAGAATGATGCGAAAAGTACTCTTTTGAATCTGTCTTCTTTTGCTCAGCATCATGGTCTTGAGATTCGTCTATGTTGTCAATACTATGTCCAAAGATTCCCCCTTTTTTTTAGAACAAGTATCCGTTGTATGGTTATACCACATTTGTCCATCCACTCAACGGTTGATGAACACGGGTTCATTTGTATTCAAGCTGCTAGGAAGAGTTGTGACAAATCTTTGGGTGCACAGATGCCTCCATCTCTCTTGGGTAAATACGTAGGAATGGGCTCATGGGGAAATATGTGGTACGTTTGTGTTTAACTTGGCAAGAAACCGTCAAACTCTTTCTCAAAGGGGGTTGTACCATCTTCCATTCCCACTGGCAGTGTAGGAGAGTTCAGATTGCTCCCCATCTTTACCAACATGCAGTGAGGTCAGTCTTTTCCGTTCCCAGTGTGTGATGTTCCCACTGTGCTTTCAGTCTACATTTCCTCGATGACTAATAATGCTGAACATCCAGTCACATGTTATTGGTCATTCGTATACCTTCTTTATTGAAGTGTCTGCTCAAGTCTCTTGCCTAGTTTTTAAAAATTACGTTGTCTTATTGTGTTGTAAGCATTATTTATATATTCCAGGTAAAAATCTGGTTTTTTTCAGATTATGTATTGCAAATATGTATGTCTCCTGGCCTGTGGCCAAACTTTTCCTGTTTCAATGGTGAAGAGAAGACTTTTATTTTGATAAAATCCAAATTTATTGATTATTTTATGGTTCATGTCTTTGGTGTCCTACGTATTTTTTTGCTGGCCTTCTTTTGCTCATCATTATTCCTACAATTCATTCGTTGCATGCAACTCTAGTCCTTTTATTTTCACTAGGGTATAGAATTCCTTTGTATGTACATACTGCAGAGTATTTGCCGATTTTATTGTCGAGGATATGTGGATTGTTTTCAGCCATTACAAATTTTACTGCTGTGAATACTCTTGTACATGTATCCCAGAGTATTTGTGCATATACTTCTCCAGGTTTATAACACAGTGGAATTGCTGGGTGATAGGATATAAAAGAGAAAATAGAGAATATATATAAACATATATTATATATATAAATATATATTTTATAAATAAATATGTTTATAGAGAATATATAAATTTTATATATTTATACATAAATATATAAAATATATAATAAATATATATAAAATATATATTTAAAAATATATATAAAAATCTATATGAATTCAACTGTACTAGAAATACTGAGATGTTTCCAAGAGTAGCTAAACTAATTTACAGTCCCATCAGTAGTTTATGAATTCCAAGTACTTTACATTCTCACCAGTAGTTTATATATATATATATATATATTTTTTTTTTTTTTTTTTTTAAATCTTTTTCATGTTTATTAATCTGGTGCGGGCATAGTGGCCATTCACTTTTCAGTCCTTTTAAAATATATGTATTTTATTATTTATTATTATTATTTTTTAAAGATTTATTTATTTGAAAGAGAGAGAAAGAGCACAAGAGAGGGAAGGGGAAGGGAGGGGAAGAAAGAGAGAGAGAGAGAGAGAGAGAGAGAGAGAGAGAGAGAATCTCAAGCTGACTCCCTGTCAAGCATGGAGCCCAGAGCAGGGCTCAATCCCATGATCCTGAGATCATGACCTGAGCTGGAATCAAGAGTTGGACGCCCAAATGACTGAGCCACCCAAGTGCCCTAAAATATATGTATTTTAATTAAGGCCGTATATCTTTTGCAAAATAGTTCTTTGCATGTAGTGTTTTTAAAAACACTTTTAGCATGAAAATTTTTAAATGTATTCAAATGTGTAGAGAATAGTAGCATGAACTCTTGTGTACGCATTAGCCAGTCCTAACAACTGCCAACTCACTGTTAAAATTATTTTATTTATATCAGTGCTGGATTATTTTGAAGCAAATCCCAGACTGCATACCCGTTTATCTATATGTGTTTTAGATTATTTAGAAAATAATCTTCTAAAAAGAGGCACAATATATTATATCATAAAGCATAATATAACACACTTAAATAATATCAAATTCCTAGTATCACCAAATACGCAGTGTTCGAATTTCCAATTATCATAAATGGGTTTCTAAATTAATTGCTTAGAATCAGGATTCAAACAAGGTCCACACATTCCATTTTATTCACATGTCTCTTTTTTTTTTTTTAAAGATTTTATTTATTTGACAGAGAGAAACACAGCCAGAGAGGGAACACAGAGGGAGTGAGAGAGGGAGAAGCAGGCTTCCCGCCAAGCAGGGAGCCCGATGTGGGACTTGATCCCGGGTCTCCGGGATCATGACCTGAGCCGAAGGCAGTCACTCAACCAACTGAGCAACCCAGGTGCCCCTATTCACATGTCTCTTAAATCTCTTAATCTGTAAGTTCCCACCACATTGCTGCTTCCCTCACCTTCTGTCTCTTATTATTCCTTGCAATTTGTCCATAGAGAAAACTTGGGGCATTCATCTAGCAACGTTTTTCATATTCTAGATTTTGTTGATTGCATTACTGTGGTGGTATTTAATATGTTCTTCTGTCTCTTTCATTTCCTATAAACTGACAGATTGAGATTTATTCAAAATCAGGTTGACTTTTTGGTAAGAATATTTTCATAGGTGATGTAAAAACACACGATATCCTGGATGTCTCTCTTTTTGTGATGCTAGCAACTCTTGTTGATCTTTTAAAATTTACTTACTTGAGAGAGAGAGGGAGAAAGCAGGGTCAGGGGAAGGGAAGAGGGACAGGAAGAGGGAGAAAAACAGACTCCCTGCTGAGTGCAGAGCCAAACACAGGGCTCCAGCCCGTGGCCCTGAGATCATGAACTGGATCCAAATCAAGAGTCATTTGCTTAATCCACTGAACCACCCAGGTGCCCTGATCTTTGTTTAGATTCACTGTTTCACATAGATTGCAAGTAATTCAGCTCAAAATACTTCCAAATTTTTATTTTTCCCTGGCCCTTGAATTATATAAAAGCACTTTTTTAAAATTTCTAAACATATGGGGATTTTCTAGTTTGTCGTTGTTGTTACAGATTTCTAGCATAATCATGTAGTAGTCAGAAGACTTACTTGATGTGATTTCAATAATTTGGTATTTGTTGAAGCATGCTTTATTGCTTAGTATGTGCGATTATTAAAGATAATGCACATTCTACTATTTTTGCACGCTGTGTTTCATATGTGTTTATTAGGACAGTTTTGTTAATCTTGTTCAATTATTTTATATCATGATTGGTAGATAAGTCTTTGTAGTATGACTGGTAGAACTGCTTGCTAGTTCTGTCATTTACTTATAAAAATCTTTTAAAATTGGGGTATCTGGGTGGCTCAGTTGGTTAAGCAACTGCCTTCAGCTCAGGTCATGATCTTGGTGTCCCAAGATCATCCCACATTGGGCTCCCTGCTCAGCAGGGAGGCTTCTTCTCTCTCTGACCCTTCCCCCTCTCATGCTTTCTCTCTCTCTCTCTCTCATTTGCTCTCTTTCAAATAAATAAATAAAATCTTAAAGAAAAAAAAATATTTTAAAATCTGCCACTCTGAGCTTTCCTATATACCAGCAATGGACAAGTGGAATTTAAAATTAAAAACACACTACTATTTACATTAGCAGCTCCCAAAATTAAATAATTAGGTATAAATTCAACAAGACATGTATAACATCTGTATGAGGAAAACTACAAAACTCTGAGGAAAGATATGAAAGATAACTAAATGAATGAAGAGATATCCCATGTTCATGGATGGGAAGTCTCAATATACTCAACATGTCCATTCTTCCCAACTTGATCTATAGAGTCAGTGCAATAAAACCCAAAATCTCAGCAAGCTATTTTGTGAATATCAATAAAATGAGTTGAAAGTTTATACTGAGAGGCAAAACCCAAAACAAAACAACAAAACAAACCCAGAGAAACCAACTTAATATTAAAGAACAAAGTCAGAGGAATGACACTGCCTAGTTTCAAGACTATAAAACTACAAAGTAATCAAGACAGTGAGCTACTGACAAAAAGAAAACCAAAAACAAACAAAAGAAGTGGATTAATGGAACAGAAATAGTGCCACATAAATATAAACAATTGATCTTTGACAAAGAAGCAAAGGCAATATAATAAAGAAAAGCTCATCTTTTCAACAAATGATGTTAGAACAATTTGACATTCATATTCCAAAAAGATGAATCAGGACACAGATCTTATACCTTTCACAAAAATTAACTCCAAATGGATCACAAACCTAAATGTAAGATGCAAAACTTTAAAACTCCCAGAAGATAACATAAAAGAAGACCAAGAAGACAGTGGGTATGGTTATGATTTTTTAGATACACAATCAAAGATACAATCCATTAAAGAAATAATTGATAAGCTTGGCTTCATTAAAATTGAAAATTCTACTCTGTGAAAGACAATGTTAACAGAGTAAGAAGACAAGCCAGACTGGGAGATAATATCTGCAAAAGATGTATCTGAGAAAGGACTATCATCTAATATATATAAAGAACTCTTAAAACTCAACAATAAAAAAATGAACAGTAATTAAGAAATTAGTAAAAGAGTTGAACAGACATATCACCAAGGAAAATATAGAGATGGCAAATAAGAATAAGATAAGATGTTTAACATGTCATTAGGGAATTGCAAGTTAATAAAAGATACTATTGGAATAACCAGAATTCAAAATAGTGATCATACTAAATGCTGGTGAGGATGTGGAGCGACAGGAATTCTCATTCTCATTCTCATGTTGCCGAGGATGTGGAGAAAGGGGACCCACTTACACTATTGGTAGGAATGCAAACTGGTACAGTCACCCTAGAGAACAGTATGGAGGTTCCTCAAAAAGTTAAAAACAGAACTACCTTGTGATGCAGCAACTGCACTAGTAGGTATTTACCCGAAGGATACAAAAATACAGATTTGAAGGGGCACCTACACCCCAATGTTTATAACAGCAATGTCCCACAATAGCCAAACTACGGAAAGAGCCCAGATGGATAAAGATGGATTAAAAAAGTGTGTATACACACACACACACACACACACACTCATATTGTGAGATATATAGATATAGATATAGATATATAAATATGTATATGAATACACATACATACAATGGACTATTACTCAGTCATGAAATCTTGACATTTGCAACAATGTGGATGGAGCTACAGAGTAAAATGCTAAGCAAAGTAAGTTAGTCAGAGAAAGACAAATACCATATGATCTCACTTGTATGTGGAATTTAGGAAACAAAACATATGATCATATGGGAAGGGGGGGGAAGAGAGAGGGAAACAAACCATAAGGGACTTTTAATGCTAGAGAATAAACTGAGGGTTGATGGAGGGAGGTGGATGGTGGATGGGCTAGATGGATGATGGGTATTAAGGAGGGCACTTGTGATAAGCACTGGGTGTTATAGGTAAGTGATGAATCACTAAATTCTACTTCTAAAATCAGGATTTTACTGTATGTTAACTAAGTAGAATTTAAATTGAAATTTGGGGGAAAAAAAACAAACTAAACTATTCTCTTATTATATGAGTCAGCAATAGCACTCCTTGCATTTACCCAAATGAGTGGAAAACTTGTATGAAATCATTGTGCTATACACTTAAACTAATACAATGTATATTAACTAACAGAAAAATTTTAAAGATTTTATTTATTTATTTGAGAGAGAGAGAGAGAGAGAGAGTGTGTGTGTGTGTGTGTGTGTGTGTGTGTGTGAGGGAAGGTCAGAGGGAGAAGCAGACTCCCTACAGAGCAGGGAGCCCAATGCAGGACTTGATCCCGGAACTCCAGAATCATGACCTGAGCCGAAGGCAGTGGCCCAAACAACTGAGCCACCCAGGTGCCCTAACTAACAGAAATTTAAGTAAAAACTCAAAAAAAAAAAAAAAAACAGCTTATGGTGACACAAAAACCTGCACACGGATGTTTATAGTAGCTTTATTCATAATTGCCAAAACTTGGAAGCAACAGAGACGTCCTTTAGGAGCTGAATGGATAAACTCCAGACAATGGGATCCATGGTACATCCAGATAATGGAATATTACCCAACATTAAAAAGAATTTTCAACCCATGAAAAGACATGCAGGAAACTTAAATGTGTATTATAAGGGAAAGGACCCCGTAAGAAATAGCTACAGATTGTATGATTCTAACTATACGGCATTCTGGAAAAGGCAAAACTAAGAAGACAGCAAAAATATCAGTGGTTAGCAAGGGTTAGGGGAGAGAGAACATGAGCAGGAGAGCACAGAGGATTTTTAGGGCAGTGAAACGAGTATGTATACTACTACAAAGGAGGAACGTGTCAAAACCCATAGGATATATAACACGGAAAGGGAACCCTAATGTAAACTACAAACTGTGGGTGATTATGATGTGCCAGTCGTCAAAAATGAGCCACTGTGATAGAGGATGTCAATAGCGGGGGAGGTATGCATGCATGGGGAAGGGCTTGTATGGGAACTTTCTGTACATTCTCCTCAATTTTACTGTGAACCTGAAACTTCTCTAATAAATAAAGTTGATTAATTTTTAAAAATCTGCCACTATGATTATAGATTTTTAAAATTCATTATATTCTGCCCTTTTTGCTTTATATATTTTGGAATTGTTATTAAGGGTATATGAATTTAGAATCTTTATATCTTACGGGTCAATTAAAACTTTACTATTAAGTAAGCCTTTTTATCTTACTAATCTGTCTTCCTTAAATTCTTTTTTGCCTCATATTAATGTAGCTATAGTAGCTTTCTTTTGGTAAGCAATTTCCTGACATGTCTTTTTCTAGTTTTTTATTTAAAAATTTGGGGTATTCTTACCTTTTCTCTGTTTATCATATAAGCAGCATATTATGAAACGTTTGGGTTCTTTTTCCTAACCATTTTTGTCTTCCTAATGGAATATGTAGTCCATTTAGAAATCATTTAACTATGGACACATTTGGGTTTTAAGTCTATTTCTTGTGGGTTTTCTACTTTATCTATTTTTTCTCTCTTTGTTCCCTTCTTGGAGATTTATTATTATTCTTTATATCTCCTTTTTACCACACCCTTTTTTGGAAGTAATACACTCTGTTTCTATTCTTTTAGTGATTCCCCTGGAAATTAAAATATACATCCTAAATATATCAACAGCTAATACTAGGATAAGGTAAGGACATTAAAACACGTTAATTCAATTTATCCTCTTCTAACTTACATTATATTGTCATCTTGTATTTTAATTATGTACATATATGTGTGTGTTTAATTGCTTAGATTTACCCATATATTTTCCCAAATATTGGTTTAACATTAGAAAAGCAGTAAAGGGGTGCCTGGGTGGCTCAGTTGGTTAAGCGACTGCCTTCGGCTCAGGTCATGATCCCAGAGACCCGGGACCGAGTCCCACATCGGGCTCCCTGCTCGGGATTGAGCCACACATCGGGCTCCCTGCTCGGCGGGAAGCCTGCTTCTCCCTCTCTCACTCCCCCTGCTTGTGTTCCCTCTCTGGCTGTGTTTCTCTCTGCCAATTAAATAAAATATTAAAAAAAAAAAGAAAGAAAAGAAAAGGCATTTTGCAAAATCCAGCATCCACTCACGATAAAACCATTTAAAAACTAGGAATTCAAAGACTCTTCTTTTGTCTATTAAGAGTATGCCTGCTTTTACCACTTCTCTTCAACATTGTCCTGAAGATCTAACCCAGTGCTGAAAAAGGAAGAAAAGTATAAAAATTGGAAAAGAAATAAAACTCATGCTTTTCAAGATGATGTGACAACATTGAGAAATAAACCAAGAATCTGTAGGTAGGGTGCCTGAGTGACTCAGTTGGTTAAGCGACTGCCTTCGGCTCAGGTCATGATCCTGGAGTCCTGGGGGATTGAGCCCCTTGTCAGACTCCCTGTCTACTTTTCCTGCTCATCCTCCCCAGTTTGTGCTCGCTTCCTCACTGTCTCTCGAAGAGATGAATAAAATCTTTTTAAAAAATGTCAGTAGGATCCTTTTAGTAACCTGGTAAGCTGATTCTAACAATATATGGACATACAAAAGGCCGGGAAGGGTTAATCACTACTGAAGAAGAAAAGCAACTTAGGAGGCCTTGCTTCACCTAATAGCAAGAGTTCTCATAAAGCTACAGTAGTCAGAATAGATATACAGGCCAGTGCACAAAGAGTCCAGCAGAGATATACAGACCAGAAGAGTCCCAACACAGATCTCTGCACCCAGATGCACCCTGTCCAGCATGCGGGGAGGCATGAGCGCTGCCGGAATTGTGTATTTACATGGGAAGGAAAGGAAGTTGTTCCCCAGACTCATGCTAGCAATGAAAATCATTCCAGGTATAGTAAAGAGTTACCTATGTAAGCAAAACAGTGAAGCTGTTAAAAAGTACTCTACAGAGGATACGATGATAATCTCAGGGTAGGAAAGGATTTCTTAATCTGGGCAGAAAAATCCTTCACCATAAAGGAAAATAGTTCTGAACCGGATCCCATGAAGAACTGTGTTCATCAAAAGCCACCATTAAGAAAGTGGAAGGGCAAGTGACAGATGCGAGGAGATATGTGTGTGACACACAGCTGACGGAGGACACATCCGAAACGCAGGAAGCACCCCTACAAGTCAGGAAGAAAAAGAAGACTCAGCAGTAAGACACGGAAAAAGCTTCAACCGTCACTTCGCAAAAGAGGAATTTCAGATAGCCAGTAAACACATGAAAAGGTGGTCAAGGTAACTAATAATTCAGTAAAATTCAAACCAGAACCACAAAGAGACTCCATTACACATCCCCTCGATTGACAAAAATTAAAACAATTGAAAACACCAAATACTGACGAGAGTGTGTACAACGGGAGCTCCCATATACTGTGAATGGGAGAAAGAAAATAGTATGGTTATTTTTGAAAACTCTTTGGCAGTTATCTGGTACACTTGAAGTCACATCCTCTCATCTAGCAATTCCCCTTCTAGGAGTTTACTAAGAAAAACGCCTGCAAATGTGTGCAGGGGACCTACACAGGACTAAATACAGCCACATCTTCTAATACCCCTGGCTAGAAACAGCCTTCATCTTTTTTTCATTGTCATGTTAGTCACCTACAGCACCCATTAGCTTTTGATGTAGTGTTCTAGGAGTCGTTGTTTATATAACACCCCGGGCTGCACGCGATCTGTGCCCTCCTTAAAACCCACCACCAGGCTCACCCATCTCTCCACCCCCCTCCCCTCTGAAACCCTCAGTTTGTTTCCCGGACTCCACAGTCTCTCATGGTTTGTCTCCCCCTCTGATATCCCCCCTTCATTTTTCCCTTCTCCTAATGTCCTCCACGCTATTCCTTATGCTCCACAAGTGAAACCATATGACAACTGACTTTCTCTGCTTGCCTTATTTCACTCAGCATAATCTCCTCCAGTCCCATCCCTGTTGATGCAAAAGTTGGGTATTCATCCTTTCTGATGGCTGAGTAATATTCCATAATATGTATGGACCACATCTCCTCTAACCAGTTATCTGTTGAAGGGCATCTCGGCTCCTTCCACATTTTGGTAATTTTAGACCTTGCTGCAATGAACATCGGGGTACATGTAGTCCTTCTTTTCACGAAATCTGTGTCTTTGGGGTAAATGTCCAGTAGTGCTGCAGGGTCGTAGGGTAGCTCTATTTTTAATTTTTTGAGGAACTGCCACACTGTTATCCAAAGTGGCTGCATCATCTTGCATTCTCACCAACAGTGTAAGAGGGTTCCCTGTTCTCCATGGCTTCTCCAACATTTGTTGTTTCTTGCCTTGTTAATTTTTGTCACTCTAACTGGTGTAATATGGTATCTCAATGTGTTTTATTTTTAAGATTTTATTTATTTATTTGACAGAGAGATCACAAGTAGGCAGAGAGGCAGGCAGAGAGAGAGGAGAAAGCAGGCTCCCTGCTGAGCAGAGAGCCCGATGCAGGCCTAGATCCTAGGACCCTGAGATCATGACCTGCGCTGAAGGCAGAGGCTTTAACCCACTGAGCCACCCAGGCGCCCATCTCAATGTGGTTTTGATCTGAATTTCCCTGATGGCTAATGATGGTGAACATTTTTCATGCATCTGCTAGCCGTTTGTATGTCTTCACTGGGGAAGTGTCCATGTCTTCTGCCGATTTTTTGACTTGATTACCTGTTTTTTGGGTGTTGAGTTTGAGAAGTCTTCATAGATCTTGGATACCAGCCCTTTGTCTGTAGTGTCATTTGCAAATATCTTCTCCCATTCCATGGGTTGCCTCCTTGTTTTGTTGATCGTTTCCTTTGCTGTACAGAAGCTTTTTATCTTGATGAAGTCCCCACGTTTTTTTTTGTTGTTGTTTTTTTTTTTTTTTTAAAGATTTTATTTATTTGACAGCGAGAAACACAGCGAGAGAGGGAACACAAGCAGGGGGAGTGAGAGAGGGAGAAGCAGGCTTCCCGCCGAGCAGGGAGCCCGATGTGGGACTCGATCCCGGGTCTCCGGGATCATGACCTGAGCCGAAGGCAGTCGCTTAACCAACTGAGCCACCCAGGCGT
>PITA01007770.1:0-27891 GCA_004023965.1 Spilogale gracilis | reverse complement strand
GGAGACACGTTTTGAAAGAAGTTGCTGTGGCCGATGTCGAACAGGTCACTGCTTATGTTCTCCTCTAGGATTTTGATGGATTCCTGCCTCATATTGAAACAACCTAAATCTATGTCAACTTCAGAAGGTAGAAATACACTCCATACAGTGTCATAATAGAATATTACACAGCCATGAAAAGAAATGAAACTATCAGAGTGACATGCAACAGGAACCAACCTCACAGTCATATTGAGGGAAAACAGATGCAAAATGCAGAATTCCATTTTTTTTGAAGATTTAGTACATGTATTTTTAGGTTTGTAAAATTGTCAAATATTTTTAGACCATCTCAACTTCTAGAAAATTATTCCATTTGTGTTACAGGCTTTTTTAAAATTCATGATCCAATTTTATTCCCGAAATAGATTTTTAAACTTCAGGAGACAGCTATGAGGTCTTAATTAAAATTAAGGTCTTGTAAACTTAGTGAAAATGTGATCTTTCAAAAAATTTCATCATTGAAATATAGTTGACATGCAGTGTTATTTTAGATCCCGGAGGATGGCCTAGTGACGGGACGATTGTATACATTCCACAGTGCTCACCATGGCGACTGGGATCACATCTGTCACCACACAGACAACATTATTACGATATTATTGACTATATTCCCTCTGCTGTACGTGATTCCATTTCTATGAAGTTCAAAACCAGGCAAAATGAAACTATGGTGTGTAAAAGTGCATACCTAAGTAGTAAAATATTTTTTTTTAATTAAGGAAGTCCCTATGACATCAGTCTGGTGATTCCCTTTGGCTGGGAGAGAGGACTGCAATTAGGAAGCGGATTCCTGGGCCGCTAAAGCTGTACTTGTTTTGTGGATTCTGTATATTCTCTATTTTCACGATGAAACAGGCATAAAAGATGTCGAGAACCAAGTTGCTCTTCTTCTCTGGGCATTTTCACATTTTGATGGGACGGCAGAGGTGGCTGCTTGGGAAGGAGCCCGCTGAAGACCGAGCTCGTGCACCAGGCAGGATGGAGCGGACTGTTAAACCCATCCCCTAGCCAGGGAGCCCCAGCGAAGTGACTCAACAAAGATAAGCTATGATGGCTGGTTTGGGTCTGTTTGCTTTGTGTTTCTTTGTAAATTTTTTTTTAAGATTTTATTTATTTGACAGAGAGAAAGAGAGTGAGAGCAGGAACATAAGCCAGGGGGAGTGGGGGAGGGAGAAGCAGGCTTCCCCACGGAGCAGGGAGCCCAATGCGAGGCTTGATCCCAGGACTCCGGGATCATGACCTGAGCCAAAGGCAGATGCTTAACCGACTGAGCCGCCCAGGCGCCCCTTTCTTTTGCAATTTTACTAGAATTACTTCCTTAGCCCTGCCAAGTTGTCTTGCAATATTCCAGGTTACTCGGTTTTCAGATTTACAACTTCTAATCAAGAGTCCTTCGGGGCTGTCAAGTTAGGAGTTCTAGTCCATTTCATTTCCTTAAATGGGAGCTAGACAAACTTTTTAAAAACAGTGTAATTATTCTATTCTGCAGGAGGTCGTGGTGTTTAGTAAATTCTTCCTGGCTGCCTCCCACTCAATATATAACTGTTTTCATTTCCTCTGGAGAACTATGATCAAATTCAATCATTTTGACATAACTAACTACAAGTGCTTTTCTAACTTTCTTTTAAAAAGAAAATCACATCAATAGACTCTATGAAAAGTAACACATCAATTAGACAATTAGAACTTGTGTGTGGGGCAGAGCCTGAGTCCCAGCAAAGAAATTTTATGTCTGAATGTTTTCCTTCACTTTGTTCGTAAGAAACCTGAACCTTAGGAAACCAATGTAAAGGTTTTATATGAAGCTTCCAAAAATAGGAGATCCTGGGGCTCAAAAGCTAAGGCCAACTGAAATACGTTGAGAAGTGATGTGAACGGCGTGCGTCCCCCAACATTGAGCAGGCGTCAGTTTCTCAGCGCTGTCACAGAGACGACGCGTCCCCAGCCTGGCAGGGGCAGGCGTCGGGCAGTGGCGGTCACTCGGTGTCAGTTCAGCCTTTTGTCTTTGTTCGCTCATCTTTGTACATGTATAAACCAAAAATGGTTGGTGAAAAATAAACGTCATCCCAGAGAACGTTTAATTTTTTTTTGAATGTCGCTTAGATGTGGCTTTCGGAGATGTCTGCATAGTGGAGTTAAATGCGAGAACAGTTTTTTCTTGATGACAAGAATATATTCTCACACTTGAAGTTTGTTCACAGAAATCACCAGAAAACAATTCGCCGAGACGATCTCTGCCTAGTGTTTTAAAGATCTCAAAAAACCGAAGCCCAAATACCCCAAGGGTTTGCCTTATTTCGGGCGGAAATTACACCTGCCACCTTTTTGAGGCTTTATGTAATCGGCAGACTGATATTCAGGCTCCTCGTTAATAACTCAAGGAATCTCATTAAGCCCAATTTGTAGCTGTCACTTTGGAAAGAAAAGCCATGGGTCCGTGCTGCATTAGTTGTATTATATAACAAACCCATCCTGCACCCTCACAGAAATGTATTAACAAATGAGTTTTGTTACGGGGATTGTCAGCTTCCGATAGGATGACCATGCTCAGGGATTCCAGACATTTGCCAATGTAAGAAATGTCACTCTATGTGGTCTTGAGTTCATTGAAATAAATGTGTCCCTTGAATTTTTAGTTTTCTTGAAAGTCACGTCAAGAATATGGAATCTGGGGGCGTCTGGGTGGCTCAGTCGTTAAGCGTCTGCCTTCGGCTCAGGTCATGATCTTGGAGTCCCGGGATCGAGCCCTGCATCGGGTTCCCTGCTCGGCGGGAAGCCTGCTTCTCCCTCTCTCACTCCCCGCTTGTGTTCCCGCTCTAGCTGTGTTTCTGTCAAATAAAGAAAACTTTTTTTTAAAAACTGAGGAGTTTGGGGCGCCTGGGTGGCTCAGTTGGTTAAGCGACTGCCTTTGGCTCAGGGCATGATCCCGGAGAACCGGGATCAAGTCCCACATTGGGCTCCCAGCTCGGCGGGAAGCCTGCTTCTCCCTCTCTCACTCCCCCTGCTTGTGTTCCCTCTCTCGCTGTGTTTCTCTCTGTCAAATAAATAAAATCTTAAAAAAAAAAAAAAAAAAAAAAAAAAAAACTGTGGAGTTTGCTTCTCCACCACCTGTCGTAATAACTTTGCTTTCTCTGTTCTGCCAAGCAGTGTTTTTACTATGCCTTTCCGTTTTCATCGTCACTGACCTACAGCTTGCACATTAAGACAAGAGGAAGGACAAAAGCCACCATCCCCTTACCCCAGCTGTAACAGGGAGAACCTGGCGCAGCACGGGTCGTCGGACAGAGCCCGGCACTCAGGGCATGCACAGTGTCAGCTACACCGAGGAAGCGGCCAGCACCTGAGACGCTCAGAGAGCCGTGGCAGGAACCGCTGTCCTGGAACCCCAGCTAGAGTGCAGGGCCACAGGTTCTAACACCAAGGCGGAGGCAATAGACATGAAATGAGTGTATCATCATCTTCTTCCCACATCTACCATCTTATATAGAAGGAAAAGGTGAGAAAGTGGACAATAAAGGAACGAGAGCAGCTCCACTACTGAGATCATTCATGAGTTGACTATAAATGGAATTTTTATTCAAATTATATTTCAAATGTAATTTAAATATAGTGGAGGTGTTAACACTTTAAAAAGTCTATCATGCGTTCATTGGGTCACATATCCTTTGTAGAAAAGTCAGAATTGGGGCGCCTGGGTGGCTCAGTTGGTTGAGCGACTGCCTTCGGCTCAGGTCATGACCCCGGAGACCCGGGATCGAGTCCCGACATCGGGCTCCCTGCTCAACAGGAAACCTGCTTTCCCCTGTCACTCCCCCTGCTTGTGTTCCCTCTGGCTGTGTTTCTCTCTGTCAAATAAATAAAATCTTTAAAATAAAAAAAAGAGAGAAGTCAGAATTAGGGGCCTGGTTGGTTAAGCATCTGTCTTCAGCTCAGGTCATGATCTCAGAGCCCTGGGATCGAGCCCCACATCAGGCTCCCTGCTGAGGAAGCTTCTCCCTCTGCCTCTGCCTCTCCCCTGGCTTGTGCTTTCTCTCTCATATAAATAAAATCTTAAAAAAAAAAAAAAAAAAAGAATTGCTTTCTGTTGTCTTGACCTAAGGCACATAGTGTGCAGTAGCAAAGACAAGAAACTTGTATTGGAGACAGTCCACTAATGACTACGTAGCACAAGTGACAGTCTTTGGGTCCAAATCATGGTTACTTAAGCAAGCAAAAGACATCAAGGGAGACAAGTCATTCCTTTTCTGGAGATGACCTGACTACGTGGCCTGAAACCCGAATAGCACGAGACTGCAGACCAACGTCTGCTATCAGTACTACCCACGGACACTTCGAAATCCCTGACTCAGGACAGGGTGGCGGCTAACATTTGCACCTGCCTCACCTCCCCACCCCCGGCTGTCCTTTTCCCAAAGCGAAATCTAATTTTCTGGAGTCTGCCTCGTATCCAAATTTGTAAATGAAGAGAGGTCAAGTACAACTCGGAAAACATCAAAAATCATTAACGTTCAGGACTTCAATTTCTGGCAACCCTTCCTGGATGACATAATCAGGTAAGCTGAGGGGAGAAACTGCTTGGTTCCGACTCTAGGAGCTACTTGTCATTGCAGCCGCACTTCCTTTCTTTGGTTGAGTGAATCACAGGCCCTTTAGGTTTTCAAGTGGATTTCCCTCAAAAATCCACAGCAAGGTTATGATACCATTTTCACTGGAAGAGGAAAAACTGTCTACACCGTCGGCATTTAAACACACATGAACCAGGACTGGCATTTCAAAGTAAAGGCCATGAACCGATACCTGCTCTCTGAAGAGGAATGTGAAAAAGGCTAATATTTACCAAGAACCGGAGAGTTTGAAAGATTTGGGAGAAAAATTCCACATGCAAGACAGACATCCAAAATGGCTCAACATAATTTATTTTTTTTTTATGTTAAAATGTACAGAGTTCTTTTGAAAGTACTTGCTAGAAAGGGGAAAAAAAAGTGATATTACATACAAGGAGAGGAAGGGAGACCAACTGGCCCAGGAGCGCATGACGTGGAGAAACACAAAGGCGTCTAGGCGCCCCTTCCCCGTAGCTTACAAGTCACCATGAACAAAGTACAAAGAGGTTACAAAACAGGAAAAGCAAATATAAACAGACAGGAATAGACTTCGCTTCATTTGTACATGCGGCTTTTAGAGGCATCTGGAGCTCTATTCACACACTCTAGAGATCTCTTTAAAGAGAATTTTTATCTTTCTTAAAATAGTTTTTAATATTCTACAACAAAGATAAAAAATTTTAAAGATGGAATGAAATGAAAAAGCTCTTATTTTAAAAGGCATCAAAGTCACTAACAGTGAGTTTTTAAATTTCTTTTTTAGAAGATTACCCAAGTTATCTTGCTAAAAATACATTTTTTTTAAACAGAAGTGAAAAAATGACAGGTACCAATATTACTGTGTTGGATAATTTCTTTTATAATATAGAAAAGAACATTTTCTCTACAATAGTTCTACAGTCACAAAAAGGCTTGTGGAAAAGGGAGCTGCCCGATTGAATTTTTTTTTTTTTTTAAAAAAGAAACAAATGAAACCAAACACAACGGCAAACCAACAGAAACTGAACTCACGGCCCTCGTTTCAACAGCTTCTCCTTCTGCCTTGACCCACCCTCCACCCCAGATACCTCCCTCCCGGCCCACCCCACCCCCACCCAACCAGGAAGCATGACAGAGCTGAAGATGTAGGGAGAGGGCAGCACAGTGCACTCCTACGTAGATGCCTGGGGCTGGAAGAGTATATACAGAGAAACTGGGTCCTACGCAGCCTTGCACATGCTCAGAACTGACAGCGGCAAGATGTGGAATTCTGCTGTTTTCTACCTAACACGTTTAATTGAGAAAGTCAATTAAAGTGTATATAAAAAAAACAACAAACCTGTGCATTTGAAAAAATTTAATGCCTAATTAGTACTTCAAAAATTTATCTATATAAAATGTACAAATAAAGGAGAGAATTTAATGCTTACAGGTATTTCTTTAAGCAGTACTTCCCCCTTTTGGATATTTGACTGCACATACCAAGTGGTATAATAGCTTCCATCTTCTAATGATGGAACATATATAGAGATATATATAGATATATATAGATATTTTTTTTTACCTATCCCTGGAGCAAGTAATAGGAAGAGAATGGGCGAACTGGCTGCACGAGAGAAAAGAGAATGGGAGTTAGGAGCAACATAGGAACCTGCTAAAACCCTGCTGTCCAGATTTGCCCTAGTATGCTGGTGGTTGGTTTATCCCTCTTCTCTTCTAAGCACTCACAGGAGAGGGGCTGGTGCACTCTGATTCACAGGGAATGAACTCAGGATCTCAAGACAAATGAAAACTAGAGGTATGTATCATTTAAGTAGCTATAAAACTCACACCATGATCTCCCTTACGTCATCTCTTCCAACATAAAACAAACAGTGTCAAATGTTTGTCAGGTGTTTTTCAAATCACTGAAATGTACAGTCATCCATCAACACTTTATGCAAGAATGTAAGAGGCTAATCGTTGGGGACTGCTGTTTGACTTGAGTCAGAGTCGAAGGCTCAAGAATCAAGACCCTTAGCATCTCGAAGTACATACTAAAAACAAGAGGCTGTGTGGGCTACGTGCATTATGGCTGATTCACCAGGTGGTAAAAAACAAGAGGCAAAGCTCCTCTTTTTGATTGTTAACTGACCATCTCTATTCCTCGAAGGCTGGATTAGGGTTGCAAACAGCTTTCCTCTGAGATTCCGCTGTTGATTGAGACTTACAGTATTTTGTGTCTCTGAGTGCTAAGTGGGAATAGTAAACAAAAACAACAAAAAACCCAAATTAAAAAAAAAAACAGAAAAAAGGAAAAAATCATATCACACTTGATTTAAGAAAAACAAACATTTCAATGAAGTCCATCTATAAAGAAACATTCTTGGGGAAAGGTTTCGAGAGAGAGGTGTGTGTGTGTGTGTGTGTGTGTGTAGGGAGTGGAGGGGATTTTAAAAGGAGAAGCATTTTCCTGCCTCGCTTTATTAATAATAATAATAATAATATTAACAATAATAATAAGTTTAAGGAGCTTGGGTTGTTCCCCACGTCCCCATCCGCGACTCCCCTAAGTGCCTCCTGCTGGAATGAAGTAGGAAATGAAAGGCTGGGTCTGGAGGAAAGGGTCTGGTTAGCCCCCCGAGATGTATATATAACATTTAAAAGTGACAACACTGGGAGCTGCAAAAAGTGAGGGGAACATACATCTTGAAATAAAATAAAGATAATTCACTTTTACACAAATTCTGTCCATGTGGTGTGTAAAGAAAGTAAGGCTCTTTTTAATTATGAAAAGATTTTTGTGCATGTTTCCCCTATCCCCAAATCCATTTTTAGATGAGTTCTATTGTAAAATGTTCAAGATTGTGAAGAAAACCAAAACCCAGAACAAAATGAACCCAAAAAAAGAGAAGACCAGGTTTTCTAAAAAATAAAATAAACCAAAGAAAAATCCCTCTAAATCTACAGCAATATTTTAACTGGAAAAAGGTCCATTTTTCTCTGGTTTGTCAGTATAAAAGGTTCCTTTATTTATATATATTTAAGTTTTTAACTGCAAGCCCCTCTTGCTCATCTTCTCATGTAAGGTCCATTGAGTGACTGCTTGGGGACGCCAGCAGCATTCATGTAGCTGTGATGGGAGGGGCCAGTGTACATCATGTTTCCATGAGGGTTTGGCTGCATAGGCTGCTGGGTATAGGCCTGGCTCCCCATCATCCCCATCTGCATCTGCATAGGATACTGTGCTGTCTGGTTCATGTAGGCAGGGTTACTATGGTAACTGCTGTTCATCATGGGCTGCGTCATTCGATAGCTGTTCATGGCATTCAAGGTGTTCATATTCATGGAATTGACGTTATAGGCGGGGGTCGGCATCAAATTCACCCCCATGTTCATGCCGCGCTGGACGGCCAGCGCACGAGGGCCGGCCTGCATGGCGACCGCTGGGGGGCTGCGGCCGTACAGCTGCTGCTGATGGGCAGCCGCCGAGGGCAGCGGCGCCGACTTGGAGCGGATGGAGATGTGGCCCTTGACCGGCATCTGGCCCTGCAGCCTCTGGGTGTGAGGAATGCCGATGTTGGTGGCGGACATGTTGCACTGCAGCAGAGGGGCCGTGAGGTTCATGGTGGTGGGCGCCAGGTTCGGGGGCGGCGTCATGGTGGCTTGTGCTTGAGGGGTGCCGGCCAGCGGGTGCGACGGAGCTAGCTGCGCCAGCGCCGGGTTCGACAAGGAAACACTGGTTGCATAGGAAGTCACGGCAGGAGAGTGGCTGTAAGGCATGGCATGGGGGTCCATGATGGTGTTGGTCAGCTGCTGCAGCTTGGCCAAGCTGAAGGTGGCCGACGGCTGCGAGTAGCTGCCGGCGCCGAAGTCCCCGGGGATCCTCTCATAGAGACTGATGTTGCCCGGGCTGCCCGCCTCCGGGATCTCCATGATCATGGGCGCCGGCGTGAAGCTGTTGCTCATGCTGCACTGGGACAGCGGCGGCTGCGGCGGCGGCGGCGGGGGCTGCGGCTGCGGGGGCTGCGGCGGCGGCGGGGCGGGCGGCGGCGGCTGCTGCGGGGGCGGCGGCGGCTGGGGCGGCGGCGGCTGCGGGGCGGGCTGCGGCGGCGGGGGCGCGGGCTGCGGCTGCTGCGGCGGCGGGGGCTGCGGCTGCGGCGGGGGCTGCGGCGGCTGCGGCGGCGGGGCCTGCGGCGGCGGGGGCGGCGGCTGCTGCTGGTTACTGGGGGGCCTCTCCACCACACAGCTCTGCGGCGACTTGATGCTGCAGGTGGCCGCGGCGGGCTGCACGCCGTTCTGCTGCATCATGCTGCAGCTGCTGCCCATGCCGGCCATCTGCTGAGTGACGACACAGCTGTTCTGGGTGAGGCTGCCGGAGGAGGACAGGCCACCGAAGGAGCAGCTGCTCTGCGAAGAGTTGGTCCCGCAGATGCTGCCGCCCATGGTAGAATCGTAGCTGCTGGGGTTCTCATAGTTTTCTGTGGTGCTCTCAATGCTGCCCAGGTCACTGAAGCCACTGTCCACCACCTGCTGAGAGTGGTCTGATACGGAAGGCACATCCATCATGGGGCTGGTCTCCATGTTCTGCATAGAGGGCGCGGACAGCGACCCCTGCTCCGGGCTGATCTGGGTGTAAGCACTTTCCAGGGCAGGCACGCTGGGGCTACTGACCGAGCGGACCGACTGGCTGGGGTGGGAGGGCACAGAAGACACCGGGCTGTTATGTTCCGAAGCATGGCAGTCTTCAACCGCGGACATCTGCGGGTCCTCCTCGGCCTGGGTGTAACTCTGAAGGGTCTGACACGCGGCCAGAGTCTCTTCGCAGTCCTGGTAGGCCCCCTCGTGCTCGTTGCTCTCTTCCTGAGTCAGAGACTGCACTGCTTGCACCGTTTCCAGATCCAGTTCACTGTGAGGGATCTCCTCTTCCTCCTTCAGCTCAATCAACTCTCCCTTAGAGTTTGAATCCTCTTCGTGATCATCCTCAGACCCCGGCATATGCTCTGACACCAGGGATGTTTCCTGGGAAGTCTGTTCCTCTTCAGAATCTGGTTCCGTCTCATCTTTATCCTTGATGTTCTCCCTACTGCTCTGCATATTAGTATCTAAAAAAGACTCCTGACCCCCGGGCTCCTCCTTGACATCTTCTCTAACGGGCTGTTCCTCTAGCTCTTTTTTCTTGGTAGATTCCAGATGGCCATCGTCCTCATCATCTGCGTCATGGTCTTCAATCTGGTTTGTCTCTACAGCCACTTCATCCTCTTCCTCCTGCTCCTGCTCTTCCAGGTCCTGCGGCTCCTCTTCTGACTGCCTCTGCTCCTCTAGAGCGCGGGGCTTCTCTTCCTCCTCTTCCAGCTCGGGCTCCTTCGTTTCTGTCTCGGGACTGTCGCTATCCGCTGGGGACGCTGCCCTGACTCCACTGCTGGTTGTATCTTCTTCTTCTCCCTCTTCAGCCTCTTCTGCTTCCCCGTGCATCTCCTCCTCCTCCTTCCTTTCTTCAGCTAAAGGCAAGTCTTCTTTTAGTTCAACACTTTCCTCATTCTCTGGAAGTCTGGGTTTACGTCCCGGTTTAGGAATGGGGATAATGGGCTCAACAACGCATTCTTGAGTAGAAACTGGTATGATTTCCCGATTCAACTTAAGTCCTGGTTTGCGACCAGGTCTCTTCTTCCAGTGGATCGGTTTGCGGCTCTTGCCTTTCGGCCATCCCTTTTTCTTTTTCGTAGGTGTGGACGTATCTGGCTCAAGTTGAGAATCCTTCACATCACATTTTCTCAAGAGAGATACTGGCTTTAGGATAGGAGTGTCTATACAGGAGAGATTAAAAAAAAAACACATTAAAAAAAAGTTGCAAGATTTTGTATTTGTACCCGTGTCTTTTTCTGAGACCACATGTTTTACTAATCATCACAAACTCCTGATTATCTTCACTTCAAGTTAAGAATCTAAAGGAGAATGCTCATAACGACCTCTTCTGAGGTCACGCTGTGAGCGGGAAGAACAAGGAAAGATTCCCGGTCAATACTCTCTGCCCCTCCGCTACTTAAAACCACTTCCGGTTTATCGTCCCCAACTGCACGGCTTGAGTAAATTAGTCAACAGGTCAGTTTTCCCCTCTAGAAAACGGAGATAGGCTGTGTAAAGACACAAATGCGCGGCAGTGATTACAACTACCTCAGACAAGTGGTCTTTACTGTGTAAGTCACAGATCAGCTCGTCCCCCCCACCCCCCCTTTTGCAATTTACATTCTCTCGGGTTTTCTTATCACTTTAGGCCACGACTGAGCAATTCTACAGGGGTAACTGCTCCACCCACGTTGTATTCGTTCGGGAACTGCGGGAACTGCCGCAAGGCATTTAGTCCCAGACAAATACTGATCTAAAGAAAAAGTGAAAGCGCCGATGACAATGATTTATTAGAAATAAATTTGACATTAGCACTATTTTCTCCCCATTACTTTTTTCGATTTTTAAAGACTGTAGTAAACTACACATAGCAGAAAATGTACCACTTCACGTTTATGTGTCCAGGGTGGTATGGCATTAAGTACATGAACTCACATTTCCCATTAATTTTTAAAGGGAAGAAGAACACCAAGGAAGAACAGGATTTGGAGAGGGAAGCTAAAAAGGCATAGTTGGCAATAATAACGTGAGAATAAAGAAAGGAATGGCCGCATCACAGAAAATCTGTCCGGGTCAACAAGAATATAAGCAGGGGATATTATTTTAGTCTACAATGATCCAAGAGAGAACGTTACTGAAGGGCCAAATTTACACACTAAATCTTTGGTTTCCTAGTTATATACCTCAAAGTGTAACACAATAAAACTGCAGAAAATCATTCACAGCAAAGCAAAGCATTCGGTCATCTTATCACTATACTGCAAGTGTTTCTTACATAAAAACATAAGAATGGAGAAAATGCAAGTTTCTATTATATGTGAAATAGAGCAAATTTGTTTTATGAATGAAAAGCTCAATTAATTGACAAATAAACACTATAAGCCACCAAGAGTGGATGACTAGATTACTTCAAAGTAAAAAAAAGAAGCTCAGGCTGCTGCCGCCCTCTCCTTCCCATCCCCCAAATCAAGGCAAACACCGCATGTGCAGGCAGCACGACCCCCCGGCAGATATATCGGTCCCAGCTTCTTTATTTCTAAATGACAAGGCTACTTTAAAAGTAAATCACTGGACTCTGCACTATGCCATAAAATTTAACCTACCCCGAGGCACTGTTACCATTTCTATTAGAAATTTACTACTCGCGGGGAGCCTGGGTGGCTCAGTCCTTAAGCGTCTGCCTTGGGCTCAGGTCGTGATCCCGGGAGTCTTGGAATCCAGACCCACATCGGGCTCCCTGCTGGACGGGAAGCCTGCTTCTCCCTCTCTCACTCCCCCTGCTTGTGTTCCCTCTCTGGCTGTATTTCTGTCAAATAAATAAAAAATCTTTAAAAAAAAAAAAAAAAGAAATTTACTACTCACAGAGAAAGGCACATTAGAGATATGATTCCGAAGGATTCCTGAACAGATGTGAAGCAAGTCCAATTTAAACAAATCTCTTATTTAAGAACCATCCTCCTAGCATGTATCCATTTAGCAATATTTACTAAGTGCCTATTTTAAGCACTCAGCATACAACAATTAGAAAAACAGGTAAGTACACAGAGTGCCCTTTCTAGTGAAGGGTTATTACTTCAATATCTTCCTAATGCTAAGTCCAATCCGTCCATCTACTAAAGATTCAGGTAACGGCTGAGAAAGGATTAGGCGAAAAAGAATAATTTCCTAACAGAAAGATATCTTCTGCAGAGGCAAAAATAAAAATAGGTCCTGTGTTGAAGGGGAAACTAGAAAAAAACTTTTAAAAAGGACAAAGGGCTCAGCGAGAAAAGGGGGATGAATACACTTGACACCAGTTTTGAGAGGTTACCAAGTGGGCCGTCCTTTACTTGCTTCGTGGGGAGAGTCGCTTTCTTAAGCCTTCTGATGGGAGGGTGTGCAGCTACCACTTGCGCCTGGTTCTTCGGAAACAGTAAGACTACCATAAGCAACAGTTCTGTGAGACCTACCATCAGCATCCTCTGACTCTTCATCGTCATCTTCATCTTTAGATTTCCTCGAAGAGGAGCGACACCTGAGCACATCTTGCGAGGAAAGACGATGGAAGTACCCTCTAGAGAAGAGTTCGCTTTCATCCTCTTCCTCTTCTTCTTCATCAATCTCAAACGTGGGCTCTAATCTTGGCATCGGCCTCTCGGAGTCAGAGTCTTCAAAAGGCCCATCTAGCACCTCTGTCGTCTCGGAAATGGTCTCGGTGACCACGCTGCTGTTGTGGTGCTTCCGCTTCCGGGCTCTCCTCCTCCGGTGAGGGATCGGCTTCTGTGCGGAGGGAGACAGCGTTTATCTACAGTAAAGAACGCTATCATTTCTACCGGCATGATCAACAGCCTCTGGATCTAACAGAATAAGCATATATAAAATGGGTACCCATTTGCCAAGAGACATTTTGGGAACTATTTCAAGATACTACAGTAAGACACCCCACACAAAGTCATCACAGAGAGATGCTAGATGACTGAATACGACTTTATAAAAGGCATGCCCAAAGAGCAGACGTTATGACTCCCTTACTGACAGTTCAGCTACATTTAACACTACGGAAATGCTTATTTCAATACTGAAATGACACAAAAGCTAGTCCTTTAATACCTCTTTACCTCAAGAGGAAAAAAAACACTTTGTCTCACTGCTCATAACAAAATAACATAACAATAACATAACAACAGCAAAATGATAAAGATGATGCGCCAGAAAAGACCTAATCCAATCCCCTCCTTCTATCGAGGCAAGAAAGGTTACAGGGCTTGCTTACGGTCACATATCCGGTCAGTATAGAAATGGTTGTAAAATACAGTCTCTGACTCCCAGTCAAGAGAACTTCTTTAAGAGAGTCAATTATTTTGTGTATGATCTCACTGCCTGTTACAATATTCTGCTGTTTACACAGGGAAATAGTGAAATTTTATCTTTTTAATAGGCAATATAAGCCTGGAATGGCACAGCTACATTCTTCATGATCAAGTAATGAATGGCAGAGTCAGCCAGTGTTGAATCTTTCTCCGCTTCCAATTTAAATTTACTAGTCCTTTTAGTTGAGAATACTATTTTCAAACCAGGTCAAACATGTCTGCCGTGCTCTTTGGAGAAACGGCTGACTCCAGGAGCAGGACATGAAATATACAAGATGGACCCAGGACACCCTGTGGCACCAGAAAGTAAGGAAGTGCTCAAAACAAAACGCCCGTACAATGACGACTGTGTGCATTCAGTTAAAGGGTCGTGGCAGCGAGAGTTAGACTCCTAATGGCCACAGCTGGAACCATTTGAGCAACAAATTAACGCAAGTGGTCCTGCTGGGTTATAGCTCAAAGTATACAGTAAATATCTGAGTCTATGCTGGGATAAATAAATGCTTGAATAAATAAAGAGATGGGTGGGAATGAAGAAATCTCCAAGCGGAATTCCAAATAATTAACACAGATATTCTGCTCCTAAGGAACAGAGCATAACTCTCCATATCTTAAGTGTGGGCTGCAGGCAGTGACTACCTTCCAAAGGGCACGGCAGTATGGAAAAGGGGAAAAAAGGAGTGACCAATCTACAGCGGAGAAACCTGACAAGCACAACCTCAATCCTGTTGATCGAGGCTGATATCAGCCTCGATTGTGAAAAGTCGTACTAACAGTACTACGCTTGTGTCTGGTGTGTATGTGTACGTATACATACACACAGGTCACACATCCTCTACGTGATGTGGTGAGAATGACACTGTACCTCTGTGGTCTTCTTCCCCAAAACATATTACTACATCCTATTATCATGAGGGACATTCTAAAATAGCTAGCCAGTACTCATCAAACTGTAAAGGTCATCAAAAACAAGGAGTCTGAGAAATTATCACGACCACGAGGAGCCAAGGAGGCATGACGACGTAAGTGTAACGTGATGTGCTGGATGAGGTCCTGGAACAGAAAAAGGACGTATGGGAAAACTGAGGAGATCTAAATAAAGTATGGACTCTCGTTGATAAAATACTAGTTCACTACTTGTGGCAAATGTACTATACCGAAGGAAGAGGTTAACAACAGGGAAACTGCCCGTGAGGAATAAAGGAACTCTCTGTACTTTCTCTGCAATAACTGCATAAATCTAACTGTTCTAAAATTAAAAACTTATTTTTTTATATACAGCCCTGGTCCTTCCCTCCTCCCCCACCCATAAGGTTCTGCTAAGGAAAGGAACAATTTCACTGCTTCGGGTGAAAGCTGTCACCCTACTACTACAGGGAGGCTCGTCCGGGGGGCTGAGCTCAGTCTCACTGGCTTGCGGCAATGCTGGAGGCTCCCTCCACAGCCTGGGACGGTGCTGGCAGCCAGGACTCATCATCTTCATCACAACACATTTATAAACTGGCTATCATTCAACCTCTGCAAGATGACAAGATAAAGCTGAGAAAATATTTTTAAAGCCTGGTTAAGTCAAACCCCTGAAATAAGAAGGGAGAGATGGAGACGGGAGAGGAGAGCACGGCGAAGTCAGTCCTACCCCCACCTAAGACGCACAGTCTCTCTGGGCAGCCCTGTCCACAAGCTGTCAGATACTCTGCTCCTTTTCTAACGTAAACATTCCTAATCTATATGTACTTTTAAAATACTTGACAAATCCTGAAAAGTCCTGATTACAACATGAGCCCAGCAGGCTGGAAAAGTTTGTCAGCCCTTCAGTAAGCTTATGACGTCGACACTCATTCCCATGAACCACAGAAGCTGTGCCCACGTTTCAAACATTCCCTGGGAAGATCACAAGCTGCGATACACTGAGACGCAAAAGCCTAAACAATTAACACACTAACAATTTCTATCTTCACTTTTTCAGACCTCCAGGACAGACAGACGTACCTAATAAGCTGCACCTGGGGAAAGAAGAGACACATCAAGAGAAGTCAGAAGAAAAGCCTTACTTTTCTCTTGAGGGTGGGCTTCGTAAGAAGTGGTGGGGAGCTGGAGCGAGGGCTTTCCGGCCCCTCGTCGTCCTCGCTGCTCTCACTGAAGCCTCGGAGGAGAGCCCGGTCCCCGTCGCTGTAGCGGCGGGGCGCTCTGCCATCGCCTTCCGGAGCCCTGCACGCCAGCACGCCGGGGCTCTTCTTCAGCTGTCCCCGCCAGAGCTCAGCCCCCTCACTTACTCTTCTTCTCGGAATGTCTGGCTTCCCCCCCTGGCTCGGATGCTCCTGGGACGCTGCCAACTGCTCCTCACTTTCAGTATACTGTTCTTGGGAGGTTTCGGATTTTTCCTCACATTCTCCGTATTGTTCCTGAGGAGCTGACGTCTCTTCCAAGAGCAGTTTAGAGTCTTTATCACCGAAGCGATCCTGGGTTTTCCTGTTCTTCCTCCCCCAGCGGCCTCTCCGGGACGGCTGACTGTTTGCAGGAAGAGAATCTCGGGGAAGGGCGTGCTTGCTCAGACGCGCGGCACTGGCAGGTGCCGGGACTTCGGGTTTCTTTTCATTTTCTACTGAAGAATAAGAATCTTGTTCTTTGTTCTCCCGAGATGCAGACTTTCCCACCTGATTTTAGAAAATAAAACCACGCTGATTAATTTTGCAGTCTTATTTGATTATACCTCCTACTTGACCTCTTAAAATATGAGATAACAGAGCTTTAAAAAAGAAAAGTCTTATTTCATGGCTCTCACGAATATTTCTCATGTGTTAGGCACTGCTTGAAATGCTTTGTAAGACTCACCTAACCCTTACGTGAAGTGTCATTACTATATCCTCATTTTACAAGCGAGCTAACTGAGGCACAAAACACATATGTAACTTGCCCTCGGACACACAATAGCAAATGTGGACGCTGGGTCCCAACCCAGGCGGTCTGGGCCACTTCGCAACCCACCTTCAATAAACGGAGTGGAAGTAATTCACCGAATTTCTCAGCAATAAAAATTTATAAACAGAGGGAGGAGATGGGCTCTGGGACATGAGCAACAGAAACGGGGTGTTTGAAAAAAATGAAAGGAAATGTCTGTAATTATTTTGATTTACTTTTATTCTGAATACTCAATTTCATTTTGAAATTAAATTACATTAAACGGGCGTGAAACTGTTTACGTTTGTCAAAGGAGGACATAGATTTTTAAAGGATGAAAAGCACAGCTTAAAAAATGAATAGAGAAAGATGTGCATCACATGAAGAAAAATAATGAATACTATACAATGTTGTACAGTCCCTCATTAACCCTTTAAAGGCTTAAAGACATCTGTGTGCCCACTGAATTATTTAGTGCTGTCAGAAAACATACACATGTTTACATTATTTCCTTAATGTTTTATTTTAAGGAAAAGTGATCTTCATTTCATTTTTAACAATGGTCAGAATTAAATCCAGATTCCTCAATTACTACTACATAGCTTAAAATTTAGCCGTTAATCAGCACTCTGGTAAGGAAGTCTTAGTTCTAAGTAACACATTATAACAAATTTTAAGGTCTCCTAATGATCCAAGGCTTAAAAATATACAAATGAGTAAACAAAACCCAGTCTTCCTGAAATCTCTATCACTGAAATCAACTGAAATTCTAATGTGAATTGACTGTGTTGGTTTGAAATATCGTAACACATTATCACAAATACTCATGAAAACCAAAAATAGAGCCCTCTAGCATCGAAAAGAGACCACTCATGCCCTTACACTTGTCTCTAATTCTCTGTCATGGCACTGTGGATCTTCGTTTTCTCCCTCCTCAGCCTCCTCTTCTTCGTCCTCCGAGACAACAGAATTGGAGACTATTACAGGAGTCCAGCGCAAACACTCCGGGTCCACATCTACAGGTCGCAAGTTCAGCTGGAGCTTTGCCATGTGATCCTGGATAAGCTTTTCCCGGCGGATTATCACAAATCTGGAACCAGAACAAAGTTTATAGCAAATCAACGACGTACAAGGAGTACCTAACAATGAATAAGGAGCTATAACCCCCAGAAGGCCCTGGAGATGATGACAGATGCTTCAAAAGTAGCCTGCTTGGAAGCATGAAACACAGAAATATGCCACCATAGCTAAAGAAATACGAAGTTGGACAGCTACTTCATGCTCAGCGAGAACAATGGATGAAGTGATGTTAACCATTCACTGTCTCCCACTTTCCAGCTCTGGAACTGCTGCTCCTCTCCTGTACCCTGTCTCCTATAAAGAGAGACAGGGGTCTCTCTTTCTAGCCCAGTGCCTCCTTCCTTTCTCTGTGATCTTTTCCTGACTCCTCTGGATAAGGGTGAGCTGACCTTCCTTTGACCTGTATTTTATTTTGTACCACTTTATATGGAAATAAATCATGGGCATATTTATTAGACGTTATTTCTAGAGTTGTTACTCCTTGTATTGTGAAGGAGCTCCCAACATGAGAAAAGAAGAGCTTATAGCTTAGGCCCAAAAGTTAGAAGAAAGATCAGAAAAAAAAGCTTTAAAAAAAATATGGTCAATGGTATCAAATATCATAGAAATGAAAACGGTGTCTCGGGATCACCAAGTGTAGCACTTCTGTTAGTTTATGCCCTCTCACTGCGAATCTGGCTGCCTGACCCAGACACCTCCACCTAATTACCCTTTGAAAGTATGCAGAGGGATGTGATACTCACTGGTCACTACGGAAGTCCAGCATTCGCAGGTGGTGGAGTGTGGAAGTAATGTCTTGAGGGCAAATTCCTGTCAACTTGCTTAACTTCTTAATGCTGATTTGTTTGTCGTTTTGGTGATAAAGGCACTCCAATATTACACTTTTCCAATAAGCCATGTAGGAAAGACGACCTAGATCGGATAACGGTTTCTCTGGAGACCCTGCTTGGCCTTCGCGCTTTGATAACAAATAACCTAAAGAAACCCCCGAATCACAAATATGTCAGAGAGCCTAAAATAGGCTAATTCACCAAATGACAGTTCCCTCTTGCACAACCAATCTATGTAGTGGAGGCAATAATAATGCCAAAGGTAAATTCCTTCAAGAGAAAGAACAAAACTAAAAAATTACTTTAACACAAATTTGCACAAGATTATGTAATTTGTATATACTGAACATCAGGTTAGTATTATTTTGCCCATACTGACTATAAATAACATTGTTAAAATATTCAAATTATTAAAAAAAATCAGAAGGCTTCATATTAACATGCTGCATTAATAAGATTAAGGCAATAATGCTTTTTATTTTATGGGCGAACCTCCTTCGCATGTTTTATTTGGACCACCAGATGGCAACAGCTATACCTGAATTGCAGAACAATATAAAAGAATGCCTTTGTCTTTAGGTAATCCTATCTGTTGGTAAGATTGTGGTTCTTGGGCCCGTGAACCAGATGACAATTTCTCACTTCAGCCAAAGCTCTCCTCACAATGACCTCTCACCCTAACTCTTGGTGAGCAAGGGTGTCAGCGTGAGGGTGTCCCTGTGAGTATATGGTGGCATCTGCCCTCCTGTCTAGAGTAGGACTCTCAAGAACAAAAAGAGAAAGGTATACATCCTAAGAGAGAGCATCAACAATGGAGATGGCAGAAGAAATGCGGGTTTCTGTCATCAAAGGAAACTAGTAATAGCAGTCTGTGAATGGTAATGTGGGAAAACAGATTACACTAGGAAAAGCAAATGAAAACAAACATAGATTACAGTGTATCACTGTGTATACACTGTGTATCACAAAAGTATAACTAGTTAGTATAATAAACTATTTCCCCTAACACTGCTACTTAATGGCATAAATGGCATAACACATCCAAACATGAGTCCTATTTCAAAACAATATACTGGTATTAAAGAAAATAATCTGAGTTGCACTCTCTACTACTACTATTAGAAAGCCAAGAAAACGTACAAAATAATCAATGGCACATATTTCCAATAAAATATGGTCAGTAGGACAGTCTAAGGCCAACTAGAATAAGCTGAACTGGTCCATCTGAGAATTAACTTAACACTGGTGCTATAATTACATGTTATTTCTAGAGTTGTTACTCCATCTGATATTCAGAAGAACTGCCTATCTCAAAATATTCCCTCAAAAATCACTATGTTATAATCAATATAAAATCTATTGCAAACATATATTTACTTTCTAAGCAAGACTATCAAAACAAAATTCAAATTCTACAATGACTTTTTAAGAGCTGTTTAGCTTTCAAGTCAGATTAAATTATTTCCTATGCCATTTATTTTTAAGGTGCACCATGTTTTTTAACCACTAGGTAGAGCCCGTAACTAAAAAATGATGTACACATTTTCTCAGATAATTGGGTAACAAGAATAAGGCGAATACACAAAGATAAACTCGAAATGGATGAAAGACCTCAACGTGAGGCAGGAATCTATCAAAATCCTAGAGGAGAACATAGGCAGTAACCTCTTTGACATCGGCCACAGCAACTTCTTTCAAGACACGTCTCCAAAGGCAAAGGAAACAAAAGCGAAAATAAACTTTTGGGACTTCATCAAAATAAAAAGCTTCTGTACAGCAAAGGAAACAGTCAACAAAACAAAGAGGCAACCCATGGAATGGGAGAAGATATTCACAAATGACACTACAAACAAAGGGCTGATATCCAAGATCTATGAAGACTTCTCAAACTAAACAACCAAAATAAAATCACCACATCAAAAAATGGGCAGGAGACATGAAGAAGCACTTCTCCATAGAAGACATACAAATGGCTAACAGACACATAGAAAAATGTTCATCGTCACTAGCTATCAGGGAAATTCAAATCAAAACCACATTGAGATACCACCTTACACCAGTCAGAATGGCCAAAATTAACAAGACAGGAAACAACAAGTGTTGGAGAGGCTGCGGAGAAAGGGGAACCCTCTTACACAAGTTGGTGCAGCTGCTTTGGAAAACAGTGTGGAGATTCCTTAAAAAATTAAAAATAGAGCTACCCTATGACCCTGCAATTGCACTACTGGGTATTGACCCCAAAGATACAGATGTGGTGAAAAGAAGGGCCATATGTACCCCAATGTTCATAGCAGCAATGGCCACAATCACCAAACTGTGGAAAGAGCCAAGGTGCCCTTCAACAGATGAATGGATAAAGAAGATGTGGTCCATGTATACAATGGAATACTACACCTCCATCAGAAAGGATGAATACTCAACTTTTGTAGCAACATGGACTGGCATGGAGGAGATTATGTTGAGTGAAATCAGCCAAGTAGAGAAAGTCAAGTATCATATGGTTTCACTTACTTGTGGAGCATAAGGAATAATATGGAGGACAGTAGGAGAAGGAAAGGAAATGAGAAGTGGGGTAAATTGGGGAGGGAGACGAAAAATGAGAGACTGTGGACTCAGAAACAAACTGAGGGTCTTAGAGGGGAGGAGGTAGGGAAATGGGAGAGCCTGGTGGTGGGTACTGAGGGCACGTACTGCATGGAGCACTGGGTGTGGGGCATAAACAATGACTCTTGGAACACTGAAAAAAATAAAAGAAATTTAAAAAATTATCTATATAGAACTTAATGAATTCATAAAAATAAATAGAATTGAATAAAAAAATAAGGTGAGTACTGTACTTCTTTACTATACTAACTTAAGTAGTCATACAATGTACCGAGTATTGTTGTGAATTAGAATTATCATAATGGTAAGTTCCACAAAGCTGGTATTCGGTATTAAGCTATTTTAAAATATTTCATTTCCAGTCAAAAGAAGAAAATTCGTGACTTCAGGTTTTTAAAGTACTATACTGTAGTATGATGAAAGATACTAGCAACCAATAAACATCTACAAATCTCTAAAAAAAAATGTATATAAAGAAGGTCCACAAGAAGAGAGAATGAAAAATTATATTATTATAATCCTTACTGAAATCGATGAGAAACCTGCCATAGCCCTTTCGCTGGTATTGGGGAAGAATCATTATACAGGAAACGTTGTACTTCTGTTGGCAGTGCTTTTCCTGGTAAAGAAAATTTTAAAACAGTATGAGAGTAAGGCTGAATAATAATGCTAATTATTAAGAAATGAAGACTAACAATCAAAACCACAGCCCTGGTCCTTTGAGACTAGCATGTGCATCAAGAAAAAAAATACCCCACTGGGAGGAGACGGGACACGGTTAAGGCATTGCCATTATCCACAAAGCAACTTGCCCAGGAGAATAAGAATGTAAAACAAAATCATGCCACCCAACACCATCAGCAACTCAAAAACAGTACACCACTGCTGAAGACGAGCAGGGGAACCTGAGTCCCAAACGATCTGCAAAGCTACAAATGAGTCAGTGTGGCACTCCAGAAATGGGAAAGTTCATCTACTATTTCAAAGATTCTCTTAGTTCCTGCTCTGGTGCTACACAAGGCAGTCCCATCTCCCCATCGGCTATCCCTAACTTCACAAAGAACAATCTCAAAATATTGGGTATAGACACTTTTAAAAATCGGGGAAAATGGGGTGCCTGGGTGGCTCAGTTGGTTAGGCGACTGCCTTCGGCTCAGGTCATGATCCCAGAGTCCCAGGATTGAGCCCCGCGTCGGGCTGCCTGCTCGGCGGGAAGCCTGCTTCTCCCTCTCTCACTCCCCCTGCTTGTGTTCCCTCTCTGGCTGTGTTTCTCTCTGTCAAATAAATAAAATCTTTAAAAAAAAAAAAAATCGGGGAAAAAATATATATAATTATACTTCTGAAATAGCCAACTAACAGAAAGGTGGTACTTCCACTTAACTATTTCGTACACTTAGACTTTATCATAAGCTAGCTTAAATAAAAGTACATCTTTTATGTTGTTTGACTACAAAAAACACCTTTTGTTCTCCCCAAGAGAATGGAAGATTATAGGAAGGACAGAAAATATCCTTGAATAAAAACGGTCTTATTCTTACTTCTATTCTCCAAATTTAAACTAGGAAAAGAAGATTTAAAATGAGAAAGAGCTCACAGAGGTAATGACTGTGTTTATTTCACAAGTTCTATCTATTATTACCACGGGAATAGAAGTCATTTAAAAACTTTTCCTCTTGAGTATAAATGGCAGCTCTTGCTCCTAGGAGAATACAGCCTGCTGAATGTTACTAAGCACCTTCGAGTACTTGGTATGTTTCTGAATGTTCCTTCCATTTTCCTTTCCAAAAAGTGAGATGGTACCCAGAGTAGAGTCTCCTAGTGAGAACTGACAAAGATTGTTTCCGATTTCCATGGGAATGCAAACAAAGTTTAAGCTGATACACTTACTTTAGAAAAGTAGCCAACCAGGTGGCAGCCCTTGACATCATTCTGTGTTAGTACATAAAAAAGAAATGGCTCCACGTCATAATAGAGTGTTTTGTGGTCAAGAAACAACTTTGCCAAGAGACACAGGTTCTGACAATAGATGGTACTCACATTCCCATCAACCTAAGGAAAATAACAGAAAAAAATTGATGAGGAAAGTGGCTCTTTAGTTCTAGAATAATAATGCACATCACTTACAAATATCACTGAGTGTCCACAAGGCAGCCTAAGAGAAGCTGTTGGTGATCAGAAACTGGAACTATCCTTTCAACAGCGGAATTAAGGTACTTGCTGTTTTAAGACAACTAAACATATAAAAATACTGCACCTCAACAAAGTACCATTAACTAGATAGGGAAATGACAACCCTTTTAAAAATAGCACTTTTTACTTTTGTAACAAGATTGGCTGCAGTAATCCCTCAGATGGCAAACTAATCTGATTCATTTCTTTAATGTAATTCAACCAAAGATCTAAAAGCAACCTCTTCTAAAATATATTTGTTACATAAAGCAAGGTGTAACTACAGTCCAATCTATGCCAGCAGCCAGAAGCAATGCAGTTTGACCACCACGATCAGATTTACCCCAAAACAAAGCTATTTTCAGGAGTATTAAATATTCCCAGAGGCACCAAGCAGGTTCCCTATGTAGGAACCTGGCAAACGAGATATTTCTTGGAATCAGGAGCACTCCGGTGTATTTCTCCTGCCACACGCCTGTGTTGTTGGGAGTTGCCAGAGCTTGCCCTTTTAGGCAAATGCCAACGGACGCCCACATTAAACCCTAAGACACTAACATCTCAGGACAGAGACCTCCTCAACAATTTCAGTAACTTAATACTACTTCCTTTAAAATACACAGCAATATATACTTAAGGTG
This sequence comes from Spilogale gracilis, assembly GCA_004023965.1. NCBI lineage: Eukaryota > Metazoa > Chordata > Mammalia > Carnivora > Mephitidae > Spilogale > Spilogale gracilis. Next base: position 4,093 of record PITA01007770.1, on the reverse strand, counting down.
AGAAGCGGTTTGCTCTTGGGTATTCTGAAACAGTACTGTATACCACACCCTTCCTCCTCCCCCCAGAGTGAAGAGAGCCACTCTTGCTCACCTAAAATGAAGGTGTAGGGAAAACCAAGAAAGTTAGAGACTGAGCAGATGCCAACAATCTGAAACTCTATCATCACAGTCATTAACAGAACTGAATACGTGGCAGGTACTCGACTAACGCCTGGCAATGACGCCACAGAACAGAGGAGCGAGAAGGCAGGAACCCATGACTAACAACACAGAATCACAGACACAGTCCAAGTCATATCCTCACCATGAAGCGAACAAAATGTATTTTTATACCTTTACAAAATAAGGTTTACTATGGCTATTAAATATACCTCTACAAAATATTCCTTTAAGTAGAAGAGAAATTTTTTCATTTAAATACCATTTCATAGCTTCTAAGACACAATTTTATCACATCTAAACATAAACGATCAGTTGGCATTTTATATCAAATGGAATCCTGAAATATGGAAATAATTTATTCTGAGATCAAGCTTGTGTGACCTTGGTACCATGTGGACTGGCCTAATTCTGCTTCTCATAATAGCTGAATTACTGGGCTCAATCATGAGTACAACAGTAAAATAACATTTCAAAAAAACCCCAGAACAATTAGACACAGTACAGGTGGCACTACATTTGAAATGACAGGAAGACAACTATAAAACATCTACTTTACCTCAAAGACAGAAATATTATTTTTTCTGTAAATCTCGTTGGCAGGAGGATGGAACCAACCACATTTCTTCATGTGCTGCTGGAGGATAGTTCTACTTTTCATATATTTTAGACAGAATTCACAAAGATACAATTTAGGCAGCCTGTAAATAATAATTAAAAAAAGACATGGCTTTTTATAAGACTGTAAACTTTGACAACTATCCTTTTTGAATGTCATTACTACTCAAGTAAAAAGGTGGAGGATGCACTGTCATCCCCATTTATCAAATGAAAGAGAGAAAGCAAACTAAAGATAAAATGAATTTGGTTAGTGGCATCCAACTAATTAACAATGAGGGCAGGGTGAGAAGTAAAGATACCCAATTCAGTGATCTTCCTATTAGACTCATACCTTCCCCCACTTGGCAGACAATGAAAATCTCATTCTTCCCTCCTTGATAATCTCTCTACTAAGTAGAAAACAAAACCTACCTTCAGAACACCCCAATAAGTGAAGAAGATTTGGTCAAGGTACATATTCTGTCTTCCTTTATTTGATCATTTCTCCATTTTTTTTTTTCCCAGAACAACATGGGTTTGGACTGTGTGAGTCCACTCATACGTGGATTTTTCTTGGCAAATACAGTACAGTAGTATAAATGCATTTTCTCTTCTTTATGATTTTAATGACATTTTCTTCTCTCTAGGCTTACTTTAAGAATATAAAATATAGTATGTAACACAAAATATGTGTCACTTGAGTATTAGTTCAGCTTTGGGGGAGTCAAAAGTTAAGCCTGGGTTTCTGAGTGCCCGGAGTTGGTGTGCCTAACCAGGCACAGGTCAGGGTCCACGGCACCACCAGGCCTTGTGCTGGGTGTGCTAGGTACACAGAGCGCTGAGCAAAGGGGCATACAGTGCGCATTATAAAAGCAGACTTCATACATCTTTTAAAGTATAAAACTATTAATAATAAGTCTTTTCAAGTTAGGGCATACTATACTAAACTACCTTCCTTCTTCCCCTCAAATTCTGGCTTTCTCGCTGGTTAATATCTCATTAAATCTGCAACTTAGAAGTCTATTATTCAACAAATGAAATAAAAATTCAAATTATTCTTTCAGATGTTGTTATTAATTTATACTTATGCAACAGTCATGCTATTTTAGCAGTAATTTAATAGGACTTCTTTACAATGTCCCTTTTATGAGGAGCTAAGGCAATGAAGTTATTAGATGAATTCATAACGTCATGGAAATAAAAAAACCTAAAATAAAAGCCAGTGGCTTTTATACCTATTTTAGTTTACTCCAGAAGACCATGTGGCTCTTCTATTACAAAATACACACCTCACTTATCCTCAGCACAGAGACTTCCTTGCCTTCTGGACTGTGTCCAGAACCGGTCATGCCTTGGAAATCTGAGATCCGATACTATCATTAAAAACTGCATATACAAAAATACTAGATAGGATGACAAAAACTTTAATCCAACCACATTACTGCATTTTCTCTCAAATAAATAAGTACTGAAGCTGAAGGAAATTTTAATAACCTCATTAATTTAGTTGCTATTAGTTTGGATAGTTATGCTTTAAAAAGATTACACTGGAATCAAACAAAAAGTAGATTAACACACAAAAACGTCTACTAAAGTGTGAAGACCACCACACTATTTCTTCAAGTACTACTTTGGAAGCCACTTTTAGAACATAATCATATTTTATCTGAAAACATGTAACATTCAACTGAGGCCTCTGTCAAGCTCTATTCACGGAGCACTAGTCCTCTATGCAGTTAAGTGTCTCATGCTCAAATTAAGGGCGGACAAAGGCGCGTATGTGACTTTTTCCTTCTCCTTCGGAGACTTACACAGTATATTCATTCTTCCGATACAACCTCATAGCTTACTTTTAAAACTGTCATTCACACACACTAAAAACTTCCAGGCAACTGCTGAGGCATAATATTTCTAAGTGTCTACAATATCTAATACTGGTTTCCAAAATCTCTCATATTAGACAAAACAATACAACCTGAAATTATGTCATTCCAAAATAAAGTACTGAATAAAACAAATAATAATTGACATTACAAACTGAAGTCAAGAAACAGGAGCCAAGAGCACCACAAAGAAAGGTTTCCTAGGTGACTCTGCTTCTTTCTTTCGCATGCTGCCTCAAATTCTACTACTCAGAGAATGGCGGTCTATCTGTAGACTAGATAGCTTCTTCCTTCTTTACCACCAGAACTTAAAAATCTCAAAACAAAATGGCGCCAATTATAAACTTCATCATCTAATGTGGGCACTAGATATACTAACCGAGTCTCAGAGCTGATCCACAACCGCCAGACTATTTGCCTAGAATATGTGTATTTTGAGTAATTTCTTCATCTGAAAAAGATGGTAGAAAGGGTTCTCCCTGGGTAATTAATGGCATCTTCCTTCTTCTAACTACGTTACCTTTATTTACCTGTGCTAAATTCTCAATGAGCAATTTTAACTTGCTGCAACATAAAGATATACAAGAATATGGGAATACAGTTTCACTTTGAAGGCTAAATATTACAACTAAATATTCCCTACAATGTGAATTTGAGAAACATAAACAAAATCCTGGGAAAAAAAGGACAGGAGGGAGGAGTGACAGACCACTGAACTCTCCAGACTATGCTAAAGATAAATGCCAACGTTAAAAGCATCCAATTTAACTTTCAAGTCTTGGTAGAAAGACATGAAAATAAAGTACAACTTATTTTTCATAAGGTCTATGAAAGAAGGTCTAATTATTAAAGGTCTCACAGTAAGGAAGTTGTTCAAGAAAACCTAAGAAGGAATGAAATCTATTTTAAAAATTACTGCCAAGTCTTATCCAGTAAATTATAAGTTCATGCTATTTCCTTGATTAAAAAAGAAAAAACTTCAGCAATTCTTAGTAGTATCTCAAAAATAACAAAGTAAAAGCAAGCATCATAATCTACTTGATTCCAATTCAGTTCTTGCTGAAAACATTTTACACTGGGATGACACTGTTAGTCTAAAGGGAATCATGTGATAAACTCCTAGAAAAACAAAATGTTTTAATAACGGTACATATGGCTGAAGTCCTTTCACTGAAAAAATACATCATATAGAAAGAACATCAGGGCACCTGGGTGGCTCAATGGGTTAAGGCCTCTGCCTTCGGCTCAGGTTAGGGTGCTGGAATCGAGGTCCGCATCGGGCTCTCTGCTCAGCAGGGAACCTGCTTCCTCCTCCCTCTCTGCCTGCCTCTCTACCTGCCTGTGATCTCTCTCTCTGACAAATAAATAAATAAAATCTGAAAGAAAGAAAGAAAAGAAAAGAAAAGAAAAGAAAAGAAAAGAAAAGAAAAGAAAAGAAAAGAAAAGAAAAG